>LR812538.1:24477633-24734636 GCA_903798195.1 Danio kyathit
CTCTTTTCGAAGGACGTCCTGGGATTTTTAACGACCACAGAGAGTCAGGACCTCAGTTTAACGTCTCATCTGAAAGACGGCACTCACTGAGCAGTACAGAGTCCCCTTCACTATACTGGGGTGTTAGGACCCACACAGACGGCAGGTTGAGCGCCTACTACTGGCCTCACTAACATTAGTTCCAGCAGCAACCTAGCTTTCCCATTTGGTCTCCCATCCAGGTACTGACCGTACACAGCCCTGCTTGGCTTCAGTGGGTGACCATGTGAGAGTTGCAGAGAGCTAGCTGCTGGCATTTAACACATCCAAGTGCACAAACACACACACAGTAGTGAACACACACCCGGAGCAGTGGGCAGCCATTATTGCGCCATTCTGTGAGCGGTTCAGGGTTCGGTGCCTTTCAGAAAGAAATCACCACAGTCGTGGTGTTGAGGATGGTGAGAGAGCTGGTTATTTACTCCCAGCACCTACAGTCCCTGCCAGTGCTGAGACTCAAACCTGCGACCTATGGATCACAAGTCCAACTGTTTAACCATTAGGCCTCAGCTGGAAGTGAGGTGAAAGTGATGTCAAAAGACGCATCTCACTGAAATCAAGTCTCAAGTTCACGAGTCAGATGTCCAACGTCTAGCAGATTTCTAGATGTTGTTTCCAAGTAGGAAGCAGGAATTCAGAGTTCTTTGGAATGCTGCATAAGTTAACAAAACCAAACCACAACAGTTACGTCTTCATGTCTCCGGTGCTTCTTGACACCAAGAGTTTTTTTTTTTTTTTTTTTTTTTATTTATTTATTTTTTTATAAATTCAATGAATATTATAGATTTTTTGGCAGCCCTCTTCCTCATATAAGGAACAGTGATCTGCTCTGTGGTAAGCACCAATTAATGTTTCTGCCCCAGTTTTTAAAATACAACCAAATAATTTGCAAGCTTCTGCATGATTTTTGAAAGGTGTACAGTGTAACTCCCGGTAATTTCCTAAACATGTACTGTGATGAAAACTACTAAAGTATTAAAAACATTTTCTGTACATTTTTTACAGTTTTTATTTATTGTTGAAAACATCACTGAATCAATTAAGTACTATATTAAATGAGCAAAAGTCATTTCAAGGTCAAAATGAAGGCTGAATAGTTTATTTTTAGTTCAAACCAAAACTTCTAAACAGGGGTTTGTTAGATTTATGGTAGAAGGTTATATCTTGCAAATGGTGTTAGATGCAATGTATATTTGTGATGCCAATGACTGAAATATCTAAAGCTGCTGTGTGTACTAATAATGGATGTGGGAAAAGTAATCTGGAAATTTATCAGCTTTCGAGTGTGAAACTTGCTAATAATACCACTAGAAGTCTCAACTGTGATGCACCGATAATGAAACAGGTCCTGAGGTTTATATAGGCTTAATCATTTTATTTGTTAGAAATCTTTAAATGCTTGAATCTGATTAGTCAGATTATCACTATTAGCGCATGTTATCACTATTAATATTAGAATAGAATAAAATTAAACAGCACAGCTTTGATAAATTTTTTTACTTTGATTTTAAGAAAATGCTATCAGCATATTGGAAAATGATCAGTTTGCATGCACACCAGTACACTGATAAGTCACATAAATTACCTTATTAAAATCTGCTGTCCTGGTTTACATGAAAACCAACAACCTGGCTATACAAGTAGACCACGTCTACAAGAGTTTATCAATCCATCAGATAACATTGCGTTAGTGATGTCCAAATGTAATAATTTGCATATTTATCTTGCTCCCTCTGTTAAATAAATCATCAAAAACTAAATAAGATTATTACAGTGTGTAAGTGCCTTGTTTTTTTAAATGCCACCAGCATATTGAGGCACTGGGCATGCATTTAACTCAAAGTGCTAAGCGTTCAGTGCTTTTTAAAGGCTCCAACTGTTTGATAAGCACTCACAGCTGAGCAATTTAAAAGAGAGCTTGCTGCAGCCATGCTACAGTAGTAAAGTTCCACCAGAAGTTCCATTGTTACACCAGAATGAGAATATAGTCCCTAGCCATATCGGCCTAGAAAATATCGTTTTCATTTCTATTGCTATTGGCAGCTAAATGTGTTTAGAAAAATGTTCAAAGGCTTATATTTTAAATTAACAATGTGGATGTGTATGCGTCTGAATTTTCTGATTGGCTGGAGTAGACTCGCGTCTCTTTCCGGCAAGTTTCCTTCTGCATCCACACAGAGCAGCATTCTTGCAAATTACAGGTAATGTTACAACTTCTCTTTCTGGAAAATTGCCGGAACGAGTTTATTAGTATTTTCAAAAAGGGCCTGTTCACACATACAGACCTTTCCAGAAAATTGCTGGTAATTTTCTGGAAAGGTCTGTATGTGTGAAAAAGGGCTTAAGAGTAAAGCTTTAAATATGAAGATTATCTAAATTATTTTTAGAAATGTTTAAGCAAGATGCTAACGGTCTAATCTGATTCAATGATCTATGCTAAGCTAAGATAAAAGTGCTGCAGCTGGACACAGAGATAGGCTGAATGGATTCAAAAATGGTACAACTCAATTGCTTAACTCTAGGTGTAAAATGAGCCTATCGTCAAAAAATGTATTACTTTAAGAACATACATTTAAACGCTCAAAGAAGACTAGAGTAATGATGCTGAAAATTTTATTTCATTCAAATTTCATTTCAAATTTCAGCTTTTTCATCTCGAGAATAAAATAAATTGTAATTTATTTAAATGTAGAAAACACAAACACTTTTTGAACATTATACGGAGAGTGTTTTTGAGTATGCAATGTTTAAATGTCTGGTAAGATGCACTCTGTCATGACTGACACACATTTTTATCTCAACTAATTCTAGTTTGCCAATTTAATATTTAACTTTCATATCCTCTATTACCAGCCTAACAAGTAAAGATCCTCAGATAAAGTATTCAGGGCTTAAATGGAAAGAAAGAAGAAAGAGTGCTGCATTATGCTCTTATCAGTCTTAATTGAAAGGAGTGTCATAAAGCCATACCATGTCACACCTGCTAAATTCACACACGTTGGTGTGTGTGCATGTTTGTGTGCGTGAGCCTACAACATCTGCCTGTTGCTGTGGATAGTGACCTGTGCCACAGACATCTCTGATCGTGAGATGTGAGACGCACCTGCCGTCTGCGCCATCATAAGCACCTGTGGACCTTACACTGCACCTGCTGCCTTATTTGCTGAGGACATGAAGGAATGCAGAGCGAGGATAACCTACTTCTGTTTGATTGTCAGACTGGGAATTTTTGGCTCTGTTTACACTGGAATTAAGATGCCTTTTGGTAGATCAGATCACAGTGAGATGAGGAACACACAATCCCATTTACACCTGGTGTTTTAATCCGTCTCTTTTAACCACTTTCCTGATTTCTTAGAGGTGAGGGTGTATGTGTGGATGTACAGTATGTATTGGCTTTTTAAATTTTTCAATGTAATATAGCCCAAATAAGATTGCTCAATTTACATAGGAAAGCAAATGGTGACAACAGAAAACTGAACAGTTTCTGCTCTAAAAGCTGCAAAACTACACTTAACGCTGTGGGTTTATGTTAATATGGTAAGAAAACATTGAGGCTATGTTCTCTGCAAACTAAACGTCAATTCACACAGCAAAGATTAAATCTTGTCTGGTTAGAGTTTCAAAAACACATCCCATAATGTACTTGCATACTGACGTAATGCAATGAATTACTTAAAAATATTATTTGGTCATTTAACACAAGTGGTCAAATAGTGACCGGTCAAAAATGTGCATGCTTCTAATTCTAATGTTGTGTGTCCAGAATAATTGCATAGATCTTGTATTTGAAATGATTTCTATGTAGCAAGTGGGAAAAATTGTAATCGTCTGGAATGTCATATTGTAATTGTATTTACGTGAATCATAAATGTCTGGAATGCAGCATTACTCAAGTTACGTACCATAATACAGGGTTGTGTCTGCACATTAGGATTGCCCGGCTACAAGTTTCTATATTTTTTAAATGGTTTTTAAGAGAAATTTTGTAGATAAATGTGACATGTTCAGCACATGAGGTGTGCTTTGACAAGGGCTTTTCTTTGGGTGAGTGTGTGTTGCGAGGAAATTTGAGGAAGGTCTCAAATTTGCATAAATATTCAAAGGATTTCAAATTTTTTGAGTAGTTTTCTACTTTGAATTCAGTAATCGCTTAATCTCAGAGGGACTGAATATCGGCACTAGTAATTGCTGCTGCCTGCCAGCTGCAGTCACCAATAAAACATTAGCCCCTTTCACACATACAGACCTGTTCACACATGATGCCTTTCTGGAAAATTGCTGGTAATTTTCTGGAAAGGGATCATGTGTGAACTGGCCCTTTTTAAAAATACAGATAAATTTGTTCCAAAAAGAGAAGTTGTAACATTACTGGTTATTTGCCGGAATGCTGCTCTGTGTGAACGCAGTAGGAAAATTGCCGGAAAGAGCGCATTCACGGTTAGAACACGCTGATGTGAGACGTCTACTCCAGCCAATCAGAACATTCAGACTCATTCACATCCGCACTGTTTATGAAAATAAAAGCCTTTGAATATTTTTCCAGACACATTTAGCTGCTAGATGCTAGTCAGACAATGTTTCTATGTTCTTTCTGAATGCCATCTGTGTAAAAAGTTATAGATAAAATGATTATGATAAACCGCCATTTGTTTAACTTCAAGCTGTGCTTCAGTTGCTTGTCGCATGTTCACATGTAGTGCTCCGGTGAGCGCCTACACACACACACATATTATGTACATCTTGACATGTGAAAGTGTTTCTCCATATGTTTTCATCGAAGTTGTTCACAATACTTATCCATCCACAGAATTTGTAATGTAGTCAAATGTGTAAACATTTAGCTGCGGTTCGCACTTCTGCTTTTGGATGTCTCTGGGACAAAGCAGCTGCATGAATGCTAAAGCTTTAAATAACAGTGAAACAATCAACAGAAGCCTGACCCTTTCTATGCTTACAAATACAAGCGCAGCCGTTTAGAGGTCATTTCTGGTTAATGATGTCAGAATTGACCAGTATTTTGTAATGGATGTGTGAATGGTCTTTTCCGGAAAAATTCCGGTACGTCCTTGCCTGTGTGAGCAGCACTTTTTTTGAATTTACCGGTAAAGTTGTTCTGGAAATATTTACTGGTATCGATGTGTGAAAGGGGCTAGTGTTGCATTTTATGTTTTTGCTATATCGTCATAAATATTCATTTATTTTCCTTTGGCTTTGTCTCTTATCAGGGGTCGCCACAGCGGAATGAACCACCAACTATTACAGCATATGTTTTACGCAGCGGATGCCTTTCCTGCTGCAACCCAGTACTGGGAAACACCCATACATTCTCACACACGTTCATACACTACAGCCAATTTAGTTTATTCAACTCACTTGTAGTGCATGTCTTTGGACTTTGGGAGAAACCGGAGCACCCGGAAGAAACCCAGGCTAACACAATGAGAACATGCAAACTCCACACAGAAAGACCTTCTTGCTGTGAGGCAACAGTGCTAACCACTGAGCCAACGTGCCGCACTGTCATAAATATTGTTATAGCAAATATTCTTGAAATGAGTGGTGAGGCTATATCACCCACCTATGTCCCATAAATTTGCTTCAAAAGAGAGCATTGTTGATACATTGTGAAAGTGGAATTGCTAAAAGGCTTAATACAAAACATAATCATCCAGCGCCTCAAGGGAGGGCTTCAGAATTGTTAATCTGTCATATCTTGTCTCTATTCCTCAGAAGTGGGCGTCAGTACAGACCCCATCCTTCATTTGTGACAGACACAGTGGAGTCCTTGAAAATTCGTCCTCTCAGATGTAGAGTCATATTTTGAAACACTCGTTGTGGTTAGTTTCAGCTCATTTGAGAAGCTGATTGCTGGGCTTGTTCCATTTTTGCCTCCTCAGGCCACCATCCATCACTTGGATGGTGTGTAGACATAACGGCCTTGTAATTTTCTTGCATATTTCATAAGCTCATTTCAAAAAAATCTCCAAAATACTTGGAAACAACGAACGCTTTCCATCTCTGTAGTGCTGTGAGGCTGTCAAGGAGATTTCCATAGTGATGTCTCCATGACAGAGTCTCAGGTGAGGGAACGCCTTAGTCACTCCGGCGCCCTTCACATGCCTGCTGTGTTCTTGTCCTGTAAGGGATGAGATATAGATGCACAGTCTTTGAAAAAAAAAAAAAAAAAAAGAAACTGGCATTTCTATGTTCAGTTTTTTTCTGCAATATATGTTGTGTTTCACCAGAAAACCTGAATAGTAAAATAATAAATAATAAATAATAAAAGTCTTGTTTCTAGTTGAAATATCTACACTTTTTTGATGTTATAATCTAAAATGATTTATCTCTATTGTGATTTATGATTTATCTCTACTGTTTATGATTTATCTCTACTGTTTAGAAAAAATGTGTTAAAACCAATTGTGTTTTTCCTTGACATGAAAAATAATGTAATTAGGTTAGCAAATTAATCTTATCTTATTTTTTTTACCCCATTGGAAGTATATTTAGCTGATTTTAAGTAGGGTTGTCGTGAGACCATTAATTCATGTTATTATAATATACCAGCTAAAGGATCACGATACCAAGTAGTAGTGATCCTGTAACTCAAATTATAAAGAAAATTGTCAGAAATACTATATTTTATGTTGTAATAGGCCTACTTGAATGTAATTCATAATTCTTTGAAGGCCAAAAAGTATTCAAGTAATCAAGTTTGTTACAACAAGGCATTTTTCCTGTTGCTATTTTGGGTTTTTCATTTATTTATTTTTTTCAGTGTTATCAGGTAACAATCCAAAGTAATTCAAAATTTCCCTTTGTGAGTTATTTTAAAGAGATCGTCGCGGTCGCTAATAAATCATATTAACAGGAACAGAAATGAACCAATTCAGATGTGCGTTCAAACTGAAGCATTAGAAAACATGCAACATGCAATAGGCTACCATAAAAGACGCAAATTCTACACAGTTTTACAACCTTAAAGGGCTCCACAGACTATTCAAATAAAATGGTTTATTGTTGCACAAATATGTGAGCATTTTAGAGATTTTTCCACATGCAACGTTATCTATTGTAGAAAAACCATTAATGACGATACTACCGTTTACAAACTACTGTGGCATCGGCAGTATTTTGGAGCCATAGTATTGGTAAACAGTGCAACCCTAATTTTAGGAAAAACTCACTTAATTTTGACACATTATTTCTAAAAACAATACCATATTTTTTACATGTCAAGAAAAAGCTTATTGGTTGTAAGAATTTTTATATATTTGAAATAGAAACAAGAAAAAAGCAAAGTAGTTTTTTTTTTTTTTTGCAGTGTACTATTTGGAAAGTATTTATAATATTAGATTAATTGAGATGATTTTGTAGGGTTGTGCATCTGCATAAAACACAGCAAACTAATTACAAGCGTAGATGAATACAATAAAGCAAATGAAATGCATGTTGCTTCATGTTTTGGCCTCATTTGCGATTAAGAATAAAATTAAACAGTTGCTTTTAGGATTACCATTTACTTAGCAAAAAGTGGCTTTTTAACCCTAAAGGGGACTTAGGCCCAATCCCAATTCTACCCCTTAGCCCTTCTCCTTTCCCTACCCCTCATTTTGCATGTTCACGTGAAGGGGTAGGGGTATCCTAATTCTCTTTAGCTTGAAGGCTAAGGGGAAGGGCTAGATAGCCCTTTAAACTGAGATTTTTCAGGACCGCACTCGAAACCAGGGGGTAAGAAAATTTCCCAGAATACACCAGCTACAACTACAAAATGGCTGCACACGCAAGTCAGGAGATGCACAAATGAGTATTTTTTGTCATTATTACAAATTTTTACAACAAACAAGCATATGTTTTAATACATTCATAACGGCGCTTGTGCTTTACTTTCATGCTTTAAAAAACCCCCACTTAATTTCGATATTTATAATCCATAATAATAACTCCTGTATTGCAGTTCCACAACATACTGACACTCGATGACACTTGAATACCCTGTCAGAAAAGTCTAGTGACCAGGAATGACCTTTTTACAGTGTCTGGCATAATGTTAATGTTGTTTTTGTGTGTTTAAATAGATTAATATTGCAGTACAGTTACGAGCTTATTACCACATTATATCATTATTATAACATGATATGTGCCTTCAGTGATTTCCTAAAGATAAATACCCCAAAATAACGCAACACGATCGTTGATCTCATATAAAGCAAGTGATTGCGATGACATATGGTGACGTGTACAGGTGTTGTAGTGCTGTCCCATTTCTTAGGGGTTAACTTTGAAGCCTTTCCACTTCACACTATGTTTCAAGAACCAAGGGAAAGGGGAAGAGGTACAAGAATAGAATTGGGATTGGGCCTTATTATGCCTCTTTTTGCAAGATAAAAATCTCAGATGACCCTAGAGTGTGTATGTGGTTTCAGCTCAAAATACCACACAAATAATGTTTTATAACTCTTTGAAACTGCCCCTTTAAGGCTTTGATCTAAATTGCGCAATTTTGGTGACTGTCGCATTAAATTCAAATGATTGTGTTCCCAGATTTCTTTTCAAAAAAGGTTGGAGCTATGAAAGCCTATTTGTCACCAAAGCAGCTGATTCAAAACTCTAATGGCGGATGGCTGCTTCTCACTCAGGTGTGTCTATGCTAATGAGGCAGGGATTGTCATTAATGGGAATTAAGCTTTCCCCCTCTGATGAATCAATGTCAATCAAAGTGTTTCAATATTAGAGGCTGACTATATTCACACACAACTGTGTTTAAACCCCTTGTAAAAGTTTTTTTTTTTTTTTTCATAATAGGTGTACCTCAATACGTCCTAACTTACTACAAGGTCTTGTTTAAAACCATCTTAAATGTTTACATGTTTTTAAATAAAACTATTATTTAGCAAACAACACTTTCAGCTTAAATCATGTAAAAACAGTATTAGCATTATTATTTGTTCAACCAAAATGTGTCGTCTTTGGCTAAAAGTGTATTAAAAGAAATCCATTGGTTTATTCATAGTTTATTGCTGGTGAAACTGATGCAACCCTTTGTTTATTATGGAGTGTTCTGAGTCTTTTGTTCTTCTTTCCTCCACAGGTCAGGAGTGGGAGTCACTGGATCCAAGCAGACCATGTTTTACGCAGAGGTGTCCGAAGAAAACCGCGTCGGAGAGGGAGGAGGTAAACCTCAAGAGGGTGAACTGATCGAGGTGGTCAAAGTTCCCCTTCACGAAGCCATGACCTTCGCCTTTGACGAGAGCATCCCGAAAACAATGGGAGTCATTTTCAGCTTCATCTGGTTCCACAGCAACATGTCGCCGAAGTACAAGATCTCCACCAACGTGTAACGTAACAATTCCAAGCCATCCACAAGTCATTACATACATTTTTATATATATATAGTAATCAAAATGGTCACTAACTGTTAATTTTTTTGTTATTTCTTACACTCTTATCTGTTTATTGTGGTTTTAGCTATTGTCTTATTTCAAAATGAAGCAGCACTTGTGTGCGATCCCCGTCAGCTAACCGTAGAGCTGAAGAGGTTCATTGTGCGTTTGTTTTGTGTAACTGATTGCTTTGTTTTTAACATGTCAGGAATTTCAGCCAGCCATTTGAAATCACACCACGGCCCTTAAAGACTTTGTAATGGTGATCTATTCCATGCTAACAGTGTTGATACCATCAGAAAGACAGTGAGCACGTTTACATGCACACCAATACGCTGGAAAGTCCAAAATCAGCTTATAAAAATAACCCATTGTGCTGGTTTTAATTTCAAACATTAACCTAGTAATGCACATACATCACATTTACAGCACTCTATTATTTTATTAGGTTATTCACTCAAATGATTACATGAAAATATAAACATGTGTAGGTCTTACTCTAAGTGTTCTACTTTTAACATTAAATAAATTATAAAGCATAAAAAATTTAATATCCATGGACCCAACCTACTTTAATATAATTGGCCATCTCATTCCCATCAAGGGTGATCAAGAGTCACATTAAGAGTCACATTTATTCTGTCTTTAAAGCCCCAACATACTTCACAGCAGTTCATTTTTCAATATTGCTTAATGTAATTTTTAAACCAAACAGGCAAAAACCTACTTCATTTTGAGATTACTTACTGGCGTTTCAAAAAGTTTACATTAAAAGTTTGCTTTGGCTTGTAAACACCTTCAAGCTACCATTGGTCTTTGTCGATAATGTTATAGGTAGGTTGTAATAAGTTGGTTGTAATTCTACAACTCCAGTTCTTGTTTAATACTCTAAAGCTGCTTTCATTATAGCAATTTACTATACAAAATTATACAAATAAACTAAAGCGCTGATGCTTTCTTAACTGCTGTTTTCTCGCAGTTGTCATTTTTCATGGTTGTGTGTTTTTTGTTTTTTGGGAGGAAAGCACACAGCACATATTCTCACATTTATCGAAATGCTACCCTCAACAGTGTGAGGGCTGTCCAAATGTTCACAAAGAGAAAACTACTGTATTGCTCATATTTTTCAAACAAAACTGAACAAAAACAAGGCCTTTAAAGGCCATGTGAAATCAAACTTTACAGTGTTTATTTCGCTTGCGCACATTGTTATTCTTTAGGCGAACAATTGATCCTTGCATGTTGATCCGCTGAAAACAAAAAGTTTGTTTTGGTAATCTTCAAAGTCTGATCATTTGCTTCTGCGTGTGATGTGGCAGTCCTTCTCTGTTGATGTCAGATCGAAGGCTTCATCTACAGTAATCCTAACCATGCCCCTCTTACCTTTCATTTCCAGTAAATTAATGATGCGCAAAAAGAAAGCCCTGCTCCTATTCAATATTCTGTTTCAATTGGCCATACATCAACATGCTGAAATAAATGTCTCAAAAACTTCTGGTTCAAGCTGGCTTTAAAAAAAAAAAAAAAATCACTCAAATTTAGGCATGGGACGAGGTATACCGCGGTTTGGAAAAGTCAAGGTTTTAAAACCATCAAAACTTCTGAATTACCGTTCCTAAGGTATGTGTACTATTTTTTTTATTTACTTTTTTTTGTTTTTTAGGACAACAGTATCTTCAGCAGAAAAGATATCCAAAGATGCTGTTTTAAATTGTAAAGAAATCTGTTTTTGAAATAAATGAAGACAGCAGAAGTCAATGATTCATTTGAATTATTTAGCCTGACATGTTTACTGTTCCAAAATATTTTAAATGTTTCTCAAAATAAAATATATTGTGTTCAAAAGGGAAAAAAGTTTTAGTTTTTTACCCAGACATTTAATAACAATGTATTTTAGAGCAGTAATCACAATACCGCGAAACCGTGATGTTTTTTTCCCCAAGGTTATCATACTGTCAGAATCTTATACCGACCCATGCCTACTCAAATTCACATTAATTGTGAGGTCACATTACATGTACACATTTGCATTCAGCCAAATTTTTTATTATGAAAATCCAGTGATTTCAAAAGAAATTTGCTTTGAAATGCTGCTTTTACATAAAGACCTGCTTGGTTTGAAAGTCCGTGAAGCAGTGTATCACACTATATATCAGTTTGCTATGGACGACGAATGTCTTTTCTCATAAACGTTCTCGTAATATTTGTCACCGCACCATAAGGTCGCTTTCATGTCTCATATAGCCAAACATGGACACTGACAGAACTCTTTATAGGGTGATTATAACTCTTACACCTCTTCATCCGTTTAAGTTGTTTGTGATCTTGCTGCAATACCTGACACTTCACTAATGCGCTTGTTAAGTAGTGACGTATCGGTGATGTATGGAATACTGTTTCTGGGTCCAAGCCGCTACTCATTTGAATTGAGAAAATATTCGTTTATGACCAGTCATAGTCATATCACACATATAATGATTTTATTATATAAAATCATGTTGTACACACTCTGGACTTTCTGCATCACAGACACCATTATTTTAACAATTTTAAAAATAGTAATCTCTTTCTGGCCATCAGATATTAGGCATGGATATATACAGTTGAAGTCAGAATTATTAGCCCCCTGATCTATTAGCCCACCTGTTTATTTTTTTCCCCAATTTCTGTTTAACAGAGAGAAGATTTTTTCAACACATTTCTAAAGATAATAGTTTTAATAACTCATCTCCAATAACTGATTTATTTTATCTTTGCCATGATGACAGTAAATAATATTTGACTAGATATTTTTCAAGTCAATACAGCTTAAAGTGACATTTAAAGGCTTAACGAGGTTAACTAGGCAGGTTAGGGTAATTAGGCAAGTTATTGTATAATGATGGTTTGTTCTGTAGACTATTGAAAAAAAATGTTGCTTAAAGGGGCTAATAATTTTGACCTTAAAATGTTTTTTTTTAAGTTAAGAACTGCTTTTATTCTAGCCAAAATAAAGCAAACAAGACTTTCTCCAGAAGAAAAAATATTATCAGACATACTGTGAAAATTTCCTTGCTCTGTTTAACATAATTTGGGAAATATTTAAAAAAGAAAATAAAATTCACGGGGGGGCTAATAATTCTGACTTCAACTGTATATTGTGATTGTGATTTTTCCAAAGTATTACATCGCATTGTAAACAATTACTATTACCATTTGCTGAGTCTTCCCATACAGTTTGACAGAGCGCTTGCACCCGTAAGCTGCTTCGCGTGACGTCACACTTAACAAGCGGATAGATGCCAACAAAAACAGACAATCACCAGATTACAGTACATCACTTTTGACATGCTTTAAACCGACAAAGGTTGATTCAGCATGTTTAATCGGCAAAAACAAACTCCAATAAACACCAGCAGGGTAAATACACTAATCCAGCAAAACATGACAAAGTGTCTGTTGGCGTCTTTCAGTGTGGTGTCAATTAGCCCAGAAACTACAACAGCATTGTCATGCATTGTCACAGTATTAAGGTTAAGAATGTGCATGTAAACGCACTCACTCATTGTTGAGATTGAAGCTGTACGTTGTTTGAGAAAGTCTGACTTCTAGCCATATTCCACCCATTTTACAGTCAGGCCATTTCGAGGAACGACATCCATTTTTGAAATAAGCAAGTAAATAATGTGAGTTAACGTCAAGAATCCACTGGCAGCTACCCAAACGATAGCCACTTCGTGAAAACAATCACTGACAAAGAACAACTGATACGCTCTCGCATATATCTCAGGTCCAAAGCTGACTTTGGGACATTCAGGGTTAGTGATGATGCTGAAATATACTGAGGTGTTTTGTATTGTCGCTTAATATTATGTTTATTCTGAGTGTGTTTTGCACAATTTATAAAATATCTGCTACACAGAACCTAAAGTATGAGTACAGTGCTAGTACTGCAGGTTTAAAGCTGCTTTGCCATAATCGTCATAACTATAATAACATTCTGAATTCTTGCAGAATGTATGGAATATGTTAGGGGTGCATGAGCTTGCCTGCTGAAGTAGAACGAATATATTTATAATATACCATAGTGTCGGAAGACCTCCTGAAGTCACAGGAACTAAAATAGTGACTTTCTAAAATCTCTCAAATGGAATACTTGAATTACTGTTGCGGTTTACTGTAGGAATATACAGTGGAGATCAAAATTGGAGAACTTTTTTAGAGAACGATGTGTTGATTTTTTTTTACCACAAATAATACATCTTCATTGTTGAAAATTTGAAGGAATTTTAGTTGTGGTAATACCCTGCTAGTTAAACAGTGTTTAAAATAACCAAGCCACTTCAACGAAACATATTTATTTTGCGGAAAACAGTGATCAGTATTAGAGAACATCTATGATTTTAGCACGAAGAAAGATTACAACTAATATCTCTGAAGGTTACATCAGTCAGAAAACTAGAAAGTGTACTATTTGGAGTCCAGCTTTGTGGTCACTGCAGGGCTTTCAGTCCAAATTCTCTTAAACGTCGAGACATTGAATTTTGAAATAAAGATCTTTACCTTCTTCAGAGCTCAATTGGTGATCGATTTCAGCTGCAGTGTTGAACCAACTGACCACTGAGGTTCTCTGAATTATCCTGTCCTCTATTGGATTTGTCTTTTGTTGACAACCAAATATTCCAACATTCTAGATATCCCAGCTACACTAATGGCAGCTAAAATTTGTCTAATAATTTCAACACAGTCTCGTTGGAAATACATGCTTCAGCCTACAATTTTGTAAATGAAATGAACATTTTTTTGACTGCAGTTTTGGATTTAAATAAAATGCTTAGGTATTACGACAGCAACTTTTGTTTTTCACACTAATGATATTTACAGGGATATATTATCAATGAAAAATGATTATTTTGGTGCAGTTATTTGCACAATACCACATATATTTTATAAAACAACTTCAAATAACAAAATCAAATGAGTTTGCTTCACCTATCTCAATATGGGTAACTTTTCTTGCGTGGTCAGTTTGCTCGGTAGCAAACCATGCGTATTGTTGTACTTGTGATGTAGAGTGCTTGAGTCCACTGATGCATAGTTTCACAAAAGAGATAAAAGCAATGCAAAATCAAGGTAAACCTATGTGGTCACAGTGCACTTTTCACTAATGTTTGCTTTTGAAAACACTATTGGTTGGTTTTATCTGCGGTTCACTAGGAGTTTTATTTGACAAGCCTTGCCTTCTTATGGAGGTGTACAAGGAGATATATATGAAATGTAAAACAAAACGCACCATAAGTAATAGGGCTGCATGATTAATCAAAGGAGATTTTCATGTGCATTTTGTCAGGAAAACTGGCTCAGTAATCAGCAGTGAATCTCCAGCACCTGCTTTCAGATGGAGCAACGGTTACATTGTACTACATCTTAGTTTACTGAAAAAAAAATTGTGAACAATTTATTCGGCATGATGATTCTCAAATTGAAGGGAATCATTCTGTGATCTGACAGCTGCTTGTGTCGCTTCTCAGCGATCTATAGCTCTGTGTTTTTAAACCAAAATCACTGCATAGCTTCTGTCAAGTGTTTGAAATGAATCAGTTTGAGAGATGATTCCATAGCTGTTTGTTTTTTAGTCATATTGAATCAATGAACGCAGTTAAATTCTCAGCTTTTTTTGATTTCTCGTGACTCTTCTTTGTGGTCTATTTGCAGTATCCTTGTGAGATCACCCTCTGGCCTTTGTCGGAGATTTACTACTGAACACAGACCTGTGCTTCCCTGACAAGATGTGCATGACCATCGCAGCTTTTGCTAAATCATGATCTCGATTTCATTCCAATTAATTTTGATGTTATTAAGTAATGTATTTCAGATTCGTAAAAATGTAGCTGGTGCCCTCTAGTGGATTTGTCATCTGAAACGTACAACAAAACGTATTTTAACATTTCACAATGTAGTTCGGGGCACATATTTCCAATGAGCCTGAGTTGGATAATTAAAGAAATTACCATCAGTTGCAGACTAACACCAATAACTAATATCAAAAGATATCTCTGATCAATGTTCTTTTCAAATGTATCATTTTAACATACATATATACTGTGTTTAAGAATTTATTTACCTCATAAAAGGCTCTTTTACTGCTGTTTGTTTAACTTCAGTTAGGACTAAGCCATGGCCTTGAAGTTTGGGAAATTGTTCATTTTGATCTCGACTGTATAGATGAATGACTATAAATGCTTGAAAATAATCAATATACTCTCAGTATTCTTCACCATACCTCCACGATTTGCGAGGCTGCTTGCAAACACTGAATTGAGCTGAAGTTTTCTAAATCAAGATTCTCGCTCTGCTGTAGATTCTAGTTTACTCACAATCAATCAGTGATTTTTTTTCTTTATTGTTGCTATAGTTATTTTGTGAAGGATAATGAAGTGCACAAACATTTTTACCACTATCCTTGTTCTTGTCATTAAAGAAATCACCGCCACCTTTAATAAAACGTCAGCCGATTGGATCTGACTGTAAGGCGTTTCCTCTGTTCTATCACTGTACTCTGTGGTCTATATTCTCTTGTGATTTGAGTGTTATAACTTTATCAGTACAGATGGTCAATGTGCTAATTCACAAATTACCATGTTCATATAATCAATCAAAACGAGTGTTGTGGAAAAAACGACAACAGGTTTGCTTTGGTCCACTGTGAGTGTTTTTGTTTGTTACTTTTAAACACTCCATTAAAGTATGCAAATGAGACCTTTTACGAATTATGCATTTGTTTCGGAAGCGTTATTTCATATCATTATGTCTCCGATATCATTTCCTCATTTTCTTATTCTCTTATAAAATGAACTTTGAGTGTTTTGTACGTTTATCTCAGGATAGGGCTTTGTTTCTTTTTAAAATGAATAAATGTTTTTTTTTTTGTCATGTGCCACTGTTACTAATGCTTGATTTTCACACAGTATTTCAGGAGGTGTTTATGAATCTCTCTTTTTTTTTTTTATTTCTCACAAAGTTTATTTACTGATTGTTTTAGTTTATGGCACCTGCAGCGAATATATATATATATATATATATATATATATATATATATATATATATATATATATATATATATATATATATATATATATATATATATATTGCAATTATGTATCTTTTGACATTTGAAAAGATATATATTTCAAAAATGAAATATTGCATGTGTACTCTGTATTACATTGATCTGCATTCAGTTTAAATGAATAAAAAGGTCCTGCCTTACGTCATGGAGTCTGTGCTTGTCAGATTTAAAAATTAGTATACAGTGCATATGCAATGTTGTAGTGTTTATATAATTTTTTAGAATTTTTTTTAATCAAAAGCACAACAAACATTTAAAACATTACTTTTAACCAAATGCAAACGTTGAAAAACTAAAAATGAAATTATTAATAAACCCTACACTCAATATTAAAAACTCAATATTACGCTCAAAAATTATTAGTTATCACTAAACCATATTAAACTATTCATTCATTTTATACTTCAAACTAAAAGAAAGTCATTTGAATTTGAACAATTGCTACAAAAATAATACATCAAAAATATTTCAAATAACCAAAGCACAATATTATTATAATTAATTTCAGCCAGTTGTATTTTTTATGCTCATTTAGCTTAAAAGGCACCTATGATGAAAATCATCTTTTGGAAGCTATTTGGACAGAACTGTGTGTAGGTATAGGCCCAATCCCAATTCTATTTTTGTACCCCTACCCTTTCCCCTTGGCCCTTGAAGCAGAGTGTGAAGGAGAAGGGCTTCAAAATTTACCCCTTAGAAATGGGACAGCACTACAACACCTGCACAGGTCATCATATGTCATCACAATCACTTACTTCATATGAGATCGACAATCGCAACTGCTGTAGTTATTCCAGTTGTGTTATTTTATGGTATTTATCTTCAGGAAATCACTGAAGGCAAAAATATCATGTTATTATAATGATATAATGTGGCTATAAGATCGTAACATTTGCACAGTAGCCATATTCATCTATTGAAACACACGAAAACAACATTAACATTATACCAGACACTGTAAAAAATGTCATTCCCAGCCACTAGACTTTTCTGACAGGGTATTTGAGTGTCCTCGAGTGAAAGAATGTTGTGGGACTGCTATACAGGAGTTAATATTATAGATTATGGATAGCGAAATTTAGCGGGTTTTTTTTAGCATGACGGTAAAACACGAACGCTGTTATGAATGTATTAAAACATTTGTTGTTTGTTGTAAAAATTCGTAACAATGACATGAATGTGCATGTGCCGCCAAGCTGTCGTTGTAGCTGGTGTATTCTGGGAAATTTTCTTACCTCTTGGTTTTGAGTGTGGTCCTAAAAAATCTACATTCGAAGGGGTATCTAGCCCTTGCCCTCAGTCCTACACCTTCAAGCTAAAGAGAATTGGGATACCCCTACCCCTTCACGTAAATGCGCAAAACGAGGGGTAAGGGGAAGGGTTAAGGGGTAGAATTGGGATTGGGCCATAGTGTGTCCACAGTCATATTGCAGTGATATAAACACAATAAGTCTTTTTTTTTTTTTCCTGATGTTAAAATAGAATCCAAATCCCTCCCGTTTTGAGGCCAACCGCACTGTGACATAGGAGAGTGGTTTCCCCACCCACCAAATTGATTTGAACAGCCCCGTATTAACAAATCTCTGTAGTAACACATATAATCATATTCACAATACAGCACGTGCGCAAAGCAACTGGGATTAAAAGATCTGTTCAGCTGTCTGTGATCATCAGTCATCATCAAATGTGACCAAGAATGAATTTTACAAGTTTAAAATGTTTTTAAAACAGTGCATGTTTGTAATGAATTACAGCGATTTTACCGTCTTTACTTTATCACCACAGCCGTGTGTCAGTACAATTATAAAAGAAGACGCTTCAGTCCTGGTTTGTGGACATTAAATCAGGCTTATTTTGTACATTAACATAACGGATATTCATACAGCAGTGGATATTAACGTGTATTCAGCCACATTTGCCGTGCAAAAACAGTGCAAAGTTAAACTCGCCCGCTGTGTGTGAGTGTCTGCTGTGTGTGCTCGTGAACTTTGTAACAACATTGTGTGTGACTCATCGTTGCAACTCCACAACAAATACATCAAATAATCATTGGGAAATTTCTTACTGTAGTATTTCTCACAAACGTTACATGAGATCTGCTTCCTTCTTGTCTGTCACTGTGCTGTTTATCTGACGCAGCCGAGGTGGAGATTGAGGCACAGTCTGACAGGCACGTGGGGGCGGTGGGTGGGGAGAAGTAGCATTAAAGGCAAAGACATCAAAAACAGCTACAATGTGTTTAGAGGAGAAACTCCCAATATTCTGAAAGGTATAAAAAATAATCTGATGGGTGTTTTGAGCTGAAACTTTACAGACACATTCCGGAGACACAAAAGACTTATCTTAAATCTTGAAAAGGGGGAAAAATAGGTGCCCTTTAAAGTAAAGTAAAAATAAATAAATAATTGAAATGGTAAAAGCACACAGAAACAAAACAAACAATGTTTTTTCATTTAATATTTTTGAATTTTATTAAAAAAATTAATAATTAATAAAAACTGAATTGACTCACAAAATTGTATTTAGTATATTTTCACCTTCTCTCTCTCTCTCTCACTTTTTTTTGGCAAATCAGACAATTTGATCAAAATGCATTGCTTTAATGTGTTCAAAAAAGACTGACAATACCCTCTCCACTTTCTCTCTCATCTCTTTTTTCTTCCCAAATCACAAACGCACCTTTTGTGTGATGTTTTCATTCAAGCTGAGGGACAATTTGTCAAATCCTTCTCCAGCATTTCTCTCTAGGGAACCGAAAGCTCTCTCTCTCTCTCTCTCTCTCTCTCTTTCTCTCCCCCTCTCTCTCTCTCTCCCCCTCTCCACTCTTCCAGAGGAGTCGAGTTGTCAAGGTAATGTTTGTTTTGCTCTCTGCTCTTTTTAGGTTCACCGGTAATCATTAGACGTCCAGCAAGAGGGATTGTGGAGGAGGGACAGGTGCTCGGCTAAGGGGGTCACGAATAATAGCATTAAGTAACTGAGTGCAACAACCACGACTTTACTATAGAAACAGCACGCCTCACAACAGCACACACACAATGAGGTAGATGTGTGTTTCTGGCCTGCTTCTTTTACCATTGCCTTTGTTCAGATGATCCAGAGGGAGCTTACGCAGTGTATGACGACTGAATATGATGGTGACATACAACAATGATTATTACATGTAAACAACTTCGTTAAAACATTCAATACCTATAAATAATTACAACATATGGCTAATTATTATTAATTACACAACGTTAAATCTCTCCAGAGTGCATAGTAAAATTAATTGTGAGACCTTTAGTTTTAGAGAAGACTCCAGCCTGAGAATGTACTGCGTAATCACCAGACAAAGACTTTTGAATAAAACAACAGAGATATTGTAAGATGGCGAAATAACCTAAGATGGCTCCATATGTCAGCTGATACCAATGCTTCTTTTCTCATGCAACGCTCCTCTGTAATTCGCAGTGATAAGTTCAATATTTACAATCACAGATTTGCAATGAGGGGGCAACACAGTGGCTCAGTGGTTAGCATTGTCGCCTCACATCAAGAAGGTCACTGGTTCGAACCCTGGTTCGAGTTGGCATTTCTGTGTGGAGTTTACATGTTCTCCTCATGTTCTTGTGGGTTTCCATCCAGATGCTTCGGTTTCCCTCTCAGTTCAAAGACATGAGCTATAGGTGAATTGAATAAACTAAATTGGCTGTAGTGTGTGTGTGTGTGTGTGTGTGTGTGTGTGTGTGTGTGTGTGTGTGTGTGTGTGTGTGTGTGTGTGTGTGTGTGTGTGTGTGTGTGTGTGTGTGTGTGTGTGTGTGTGTGTGTGTGTGTGTATATGCATGCAAGAGTGTATGGTTGTTTCCCAGAGTTGGGTTGTGGCTGGAAGTGCATCCACTGCGTAAAACATATTCTGGATAAGTTGTCGGTTCATTCCGCTGTTGCAACCCCTGATTAATAAAGGGACTAAGCCGAAAAGAAAATGAATGAATGATTTGCAATGAACTTGTCTGTCATTTGTTTAGCTGCTGTAAGACTTATTTTGGCTTTTCTTTTAATGCATTTTATTTAATAAACCCCAGGATCTGACTGTGATCCAATTTCAGGCCTGAAAATCTCACACTCATCAGGCCATTTTATATAATTAAAAAGAATTCTGAATTTATGAACAACCCAAAAATGTTCCTTTCTGTATTAAACTGTATTGCGCAGTATGGTCATGACAAAAATACCTAAACTCACAACCAAATAAGACCTTAAAAAGCAACTAAACAAGAAATGCAGTCCTAATTTACAAAGTCCGAAAGGTGCCATTACTTCTTACTCATAATTGTACGTATATTGCGGAAAATAATTTTAAAGTATGTTATCAAAAGTGCTGTTACCAAAAGTCAGCCCTCCAAAAAAGTTGCAAACCTCAGGGTTTGATATTAGAGAGCTTTTTTTCTACACTTATTGATTTTAGAGAATAATTGATTAATTTTTCAAATAATTTTCCAATTCTTGGAATCCAGTTTATGAACCACTTCTCATCTGCAAAAACTGACCTGTCATTTCAGCTCTGACAGAAAGTCAATGACATCATTGCTGTAATGTGATTGGTTATTAAGGCAGACACGATCTCAAGTGGTTAAACAGAGATTCTTTAAACTGACTTTGTTTCCATTTTGGTGAGTCTTTCTTTTCTAAAGTACTACTGTATGATCGACTGAGGCTGAAAAAGACATTGAATGTCTCAGTCTCATTCAAGAACATTTTGAAATTATGATTCTCTCAATCTGCACTGATTTTCAGCTCTCTGAAATTGTGAGGTGCTTTCATAGTTCATGAGTCATAGTTACCCCTCAAAAAATGAAAGTTCAGTGCCCTCATGCATTCCAGAGACTGTATTTCAATTAGGTTGTGAACATTCTTCAGAATATCTTCTTTTATGCTTCACAGAAGCCAGAATGTCATGCAGGCTAACAACATGAGGGTGAGGAAATGATTTACCCTTTTTTAACTCTAGTCTACACAGTAATATAAGTGAACACTCCAGATGTTGTTCTTTGCTAAGCTTGGCACTGGTTTGATTTGCAGAGTAAAGACTTGTTTACATTGAAAAAGACACGTGCGACAAACAGATCTGCTGTTTTGTGTTTTTCACCAACCTTGTTATGTTCTCGGTTTAATTTAATTGTTTTGTTTTGTCATCACAAAACTATATGGCTTTAACAACTAATTTTCTGTCCATAATTTTGACTATGTATCTCATAAATTTGCGAGTACTTCACAAATGCTACGTTTTAAATCATTTGTATTTCATATATCACATTTGTGATTTTACATCTCATTTTTCTGGCTCTATGTTTCACAGTTGTGAATTTATATCTCATAATTTTGACCTTACAAGTCAAAATGTGTTCAAAATATTTGAATCCTATTTTTAAACTATACTGTATATCTCACAATTAAGATTTTATATTTTTATGTATGTATTACATAATTATGACTTTGCCAATTTAATAATTATGTAGTTCACATGACTGTATTGTGCATCATTATATCTCATAATTGTGATCTCTTAAATGCAGCATTTTCTTGTAATTGCTAAATTACATACTAAACTACAAATGTATCTTACAGATATGAATAAATCTCAGAATTTTTAACTCATACAGCATATTAATATCTCGCTATATATATATATATATATATATATATATATATATATATATATATATATATATATATATATATATAATTTCCATAAATATATTTTCCATCTTACAAATACAACTTTTTTCATACGTTCTAAAACATTTATATTAATAAAAATAATAAGATATTTCTTACATTTATATAGCGATTTTCTGGACACTCAACTCGCTTTGCACATTTTTGGGGGGGAATCTCCTCATCCACGACTAGTGTCCTGCATTCACCTGCATGACGTGATGGCAGCCATATTGCGCCAGACCGCACACCACACACCAGCTTATTGGTGGAGAGGAGACAGAGTGATGAAGCCAATTATAATATGGGTATGATTAGGAAGCAAATTTGGCCAGGTTAAAGCTCTACTCTTTTTTTAAAGGACATTCTTAACAACTACAGAGAGTCAGGACCTCGGTTTAACGTCTCACGGCGCTCACTGAGCAGTATAGAGTCCCCTGCACTATACTGGGGCGTTAGGACCCACACACACACCCCTGCTGCTCACTAACACCACTTCCGACAGCAACCTAGCTTTCCCATGTGGTTTCCCATCCATGTACTGACCAGGCGCAGCCCTGCTTAGCTTCAGTGGGCAACCTTGTGAGAGTTAGCTGCCGGCGTAGTATACAGTTGAAGTCAGAATTATTAGCCCCCCTGAATTATTAGCCCACCTGTTCATTTTTTTCCCCAATTTCTGTTCAACGGAGAGAAGATTTTCTCAACACATTTCTAAACATGCTAGTTTTAATAACTCATCTTTAATAACTGATTTATTTGACCTTTGCCATAATGACAGTAAATAATGTTTGACTAGAAATTTTTCAAGACACTTCTATACAGCTTAAAGTGACATTTAAAGGCTTAACTAGGTTAAGTAAGTTAACTAGGCAGATTAGGGTAATTAGGCAAATTATTGTATAACGATGGTTTGTTCTGTAGACTATTGAAAAAAAAATTAGCTTAAAGAGGCTAAATTTTGACCTTAAAATGGTTTTTAAAAAATTCAAAACTGCTTTTATTCTAGTCAAAATAAAACAAATAAGACTTTCTCCAGAAGAAAAAATATTATGAGACATACTATGAAAATTTCCTTGCTCTATAAACTTCATTTGGTAAATATTTAAAAAAGAAAAAAAAATCAAAGGGGGGCTAATAATTCTGACTTCAACTTTACTTTTTAACACAACAACTTGATTTATCTCTATGTGATACAAATTTTTGTCCTCACTTTATAATTTGCTGACATTTCAATCATAGAAAATAGAAATCTGGAAAAAAGCTCAGATAAGTGTGCTGTTCGCATGCATCCAGGGTTTTGTTTTCCATTGAAACTACCTGTAGTTAAATTCCCTGCACAACATAAAACCCCTTTTATTATTCTTTTACTTCTTCAATCCTGACTTGTAAGGAGTTGTTCTCTCTTATTGTTTTTCTTCACTGTCAGTGTGTTCATAAATCATGTACGCGGAGGAAAAAGTAGCAACACAATGTTCTTGATGAGGACGTGAGGTCAACGTTTCAGCTCATGTTGAGCGGCGGCTTCTAAATTTCATGCAGGCTCCATCTTTCCCTCGCCTGAAGGAAAGGCCACTTCCATTTCCCTGAAGTCCTGATCTGTCATCACTCCCCCATCCTGCTTCACACACCAACCGCAGCTGATAAGATTCCCTTTAGATAATGTGAGCTTAATGCATTAATGGCACAGCTCAATGTTTATACGAACCTGCCCCATCTTGATGTCAAGCGCCGGTTCCCTCTAATGTGTTGATCTCGCTTCCAGCAGAACCACAGGACGGATTTGCTGTGAGTTTCAGTAGGGAATAACGCAGAGGTCCTTTGGGAGCTTTGTCACGCTTGAAGGTGAATAATTAAGGCCTGTTGTTTTCTGGTTTGGGCCTTAAAGGTAGAGCCCATAATGCTCCTTCTAATCAGGTCATAGACGTGTCGTCTTATTTGAAGAGGATATGTGATTTAGTGTATCGTCTTTGAAATCCACCATGGAACACTGACCGTGAGAAAGTGCATAGACTGAAACATATTTGGTGTGAATCTTGCTATCAAATTTTGTTTTGATACATTTTGTCATTTTCTTTCCAGTACAAGATGGCATGTCCCAACTTTTGCTCTCTAAAAAAACTTAATTGCATGTCAAGCGTCAGGATTTTGGTGTCCAAACACTCAGTAGCCCAAAGAAAAAAACAAAGAGTGCTAGTATAAATGAACAGTGTGCTGTAATGCTGTAATCTTCCATGTGAAGCTGCTTTGACACAATCTACATTGTATAAGCGCTATACAAATAAAGATGAATTGAATTGAATTGAATAATGCTACTGTGAAGTCAGGATCCTGATTCATCTATTAGCAATCTCTAAGATATAAAAAAAAAAAATTACACTGTGGAAAATATTTGTAAATAAACAATTTTCCATATTTGGTGATAGTTTTGGGCGATGTTGACCAATTCGGCATTGTACGATGTCTAATGTGAAACATCGCGATGGACGATGGCATTGTCGTCGTAGGCGGGGGTGGTTGTTGTTAAATATCAATTAATTCATAATAAATTAATTAATGGTAGCCTACTGTTTTCACTACCTGACCCACATGGTCTTTGCTTTACCCATAACCAAACCATAAATACATAAAGTTACATACAAATTACCACCAGTCAACCACGTTTTTTCGCAGGACCCTGGCATGAATAGAATCGTCTATCGACCCAACCCTATTTGGTAATTCATGTTTTTCCACTTATTTTTGCTTTTAAATTGCATTATGGGATCTTGATCTTTCCTTCAAAAACTTTTGATGTTGAATAGTTTGAAAATTGACTCTTGTTGGCAATTATAATAATTTAAAGTGATATATTGTCTGTGTTTCTGTTGTAAATTACGGTACAAGACCCTGGTAACAAAGTGCCAGTACTTTTGTCTGTTATTTTACAGACTTAATTCTCTTTATATTATCTCAAACTACTAAACAACCAATAAAAGTTACTTTGTTAATCTTCAGTGTTGAGTTTTCAACATCAATAATTGACTGAGCAGAGATAAAACCCCATAATGCATATCACCATCGTAAATAAACAGAAAGCATTGTGAAGCACAAAGTACGGTACCTGTTAATTAAAAGGTATTTTTTACAGTGTAATTAAAAGTTTAAAAGAATAAACTGTTAAGATTTTTTTTTTTATTTATGTTTAGCTTGAAACTGGGTTTTGGTCTCAGAAACAGCATTGACATGACATCATGACTTAAGCCTGGTTTATACTTCTGCGTCAAGTGATCGGCGTGACCCACGGCGCAAGCCTCGCGCGTAGCCGTGCATTTATACTTCTGCGTGCTGTTTCTGTTGCTCTGCATTAACACTTCCAAAACTCTAGCTGGCAGTATGTGTTTATGTTCCTCTGTGTCGAGTTTCTTCGCTGGTGTTTTGTTTCTTCTGAACACTTCCTTAATGTACATGTGGCTCAAATTCGCTCATTTTGAGGAGGGAACCGGCGGACGTGCAACAACTTTAATCATAAGGTAAACACAAAACAACAGTCTCCATCCGGAGCTTCTTCACGGGACTCCACACTTGTAAACACTCGCTGCATCGGGCGCGCGGCTCTCACCTCCGCCCACACTCTTCAGCGCTACCAAGCCAACCAATCACAGAGCTTGCGCTACGCTTACGCGTTAAATTTTTTGAGAGGTGCGCGTCAACGACGCCGACGGCCACGGCGAGGGGCTATGCGTCCACGCGTAGGCTGCGCTGTAGCATAGGCGTGTGTTTGACGCAGAAGTATAAATCGGCCTTTAGGCCATCTCCACATATACACAGGTATTTTTCTAAATGTATCGAGGTTTTCCCACCTTTGTTTTAATAAAATATGTATACAGATCTCAGCATAAAAGAGTACATTTCCAGTACAGTATCCATTTCTCAGTGAATATAGGGAATGCATTTTGGTGCATTTAAACAAAACATATTTATTAAACAGATCTATCTATTTAAATATTATTTTAGTCACCAAACATATTTAGAAATTGAATGCAATTAAATTCAAGCAAAATATTACAAAAAGAATTACAACCTACAAAATTTCAACTAAATTCTTTCATTTTTGTTCTCTTGATTTTTTCTCTTTTTTAGATTTGTATTTAATATTTTTCTATAACATAAATTTGGCTGTACTAGTTTTTGGGCCATTATCGTAAGTCATTTTGTTAGATAAGCTCCAGATTTGTTTTTTTTTTTTAAATCTTCGCTTTCGCCAATTGATGAAGTTTTTTTCCTCGCCGCTGTCGCCACTGGCTTGCATGGTTCGGGATCTGTAGAGCTGCGCATCGATGGATTTGCTCTTCAGTGTTTGGACTCTCAGTAGTGATTATTAACCCACACTGAACTGAGCTAAACTGAACTGAACTTAATCTCTGAAAACTGAACTGACACTGTTTCAATTCACTATAATCTTCCATGTGAAGCTGCTTTGACACAATCTACATTGTATAAGCGCTATACAAATAAAGATGAATTGAAATTGAATTTGCCTTTAGTACTGACTGATCTAATGTATATGCACAAAAATAATATTGTTTTTTCCGGGTGCTCCGGTTTCCCCCACAGTCCAAAGACATGTGGTACAGGTGAATTGGGTAGGCTAAATTGTCCGTAGTGTATGTGTGTGAGTGAGTGTGTGTGGATGTTCCCAGAGATGGGTTGCGGCTGGAAGGGCAAAAAATCGTGCTGGATAAGTTGGCGGTTCATTCCGCTGTGGCGACCCCGGAATAATAAAGGGACTAAGCCGACAAGAAAATGAATGAATGTTTAATAGAGCAAGTTTTCACAGTATGTCTGATAATATTTTTTTCTTCCGGAGAAAGTCTTATATGTTTTATTTCGGCTAAAATAAAAACACCATTTTAAGGACAAACCATCATTACAACCTAATTACCCTAATCTGCCTGATTAACCTAATTAACCTAGTTAAGCCTTTAAATGTCACTTTATAGACATTTAAGCTGACGTTTATAGCTGTATAGAAGTGTCTTGAAAAATATCTAGCCAAATATTATTTACTGTCATCATGTTAAAGATTAAATAAATCAGTGATTAGAAATGAGTTATTAAAACTAAAATGTTTAGAAATGTGTTGAAAAAATCTTTTGGTTAAACAGAAATTGGGGAAAAAAAATAAACAGGGCAGATAATAATTCAGGGGGGCTAATAATTCTGCCTTCAACTGTATATGCTGAGCACTGTATCTCTGTCCACATGATAGGTCAAAAATGCACTTACCTGTATATGTTCTGTCAAGGGCATGCTGAATCAACAGGTGGAGATTAAAAGTTCAATCAAAAAGGAGAAAACATCACCAACGCTGACATCATAAGGCTAAAACTCCAGTTTTATCAGTCGCCAGATGACTGTTACCAGAGCTTCTGAAAATCTTCACCATGGCCAGAGTTTTCAGAAAGTTTCAGTCTCTGTCACTTGATACTGCATTATTTTATATGGATGAAGAGCCAAATCATGTAGAAAAAATGCAGTTTTGAAAATACCTGTGTTCTTGTGGACAGGGTCTTAACAAACTGTAAATTGCCTTTTTTTATTAATAACAAACCATGGATATGTAAATGCAAATCCCACATTTCACTGCCTCCAAATTGCACTTTGGCCATAGTTTTCTGAAATGTTTCAACATCTAAAGTTGTTTCAGAGATCAATTCCTGGCATAATGCAATTCAAATGCATAAATAACCTGGAAAATAAAACTGTTAATTAACAATATAAGCTTTATATAAGCTAGCCTACACTAAAATCTCATTGGACAGAAGTAGCATCAATCATGAACATGCTGATTGGCTAATTAGATTTTATAACACGTTTAAAAACAATGCAAAGAAGACCGTGAAACAGGAAAGAGTCATGAAATTACAAAGTAGGTATATTCATTTTAACGTTTATACTGTCTGGTGGCAGAGCATTGTGAAGGTAGAATCTCATTGGTTGTAATTTATGATGCAACATCCTCTTGTTTGCTGTGTGCTGTGGAGCAGACAAACAATATGGCAATTGCTGGAAACTCTATGCGTTGGTCCTGATAAAGACACTGTTTTATAATTGTTATAATGAAATAAATTTTCGGCTTAATGTGATTTTTAGGCCAGCAGTTTACCAGTGCTTTTCCTGCATAATGATTTCTCTAAATATGCTAATTGTGTAGCTGATGTGGAAAAGTAGAGGTGTGAATGACACTGTAAAGCCAGGCTGAGCTGCTAGAAACAAATACTTGTAATCAGTGCACAGTGAGATTGTAGGTGTCAAGGGATTGTCTTGCCTTCTTGTTATTTCCTCCTAGGTCGAACCGCTCAAACATAGCCTGTGGCATGAAGTATGCAGGTAGTCTTTTTATAGTTAAACCTGTATCACGTCTCACCACCTGTCAGTGTGTAAAGAATAATTATCGAACTATATAATCATGGCATTTTTACACCTGTGTCAAAACCTATTATATATGTGACGCACTCAAGGGATTGTTCACCCAAATTCAAACATTTGCAGTTCATTTACTCATTCACTACTCCTATTTTACTCACTGACCATCCAGGATGTAGGTCACATTTTCTTTAGGAGAATATTTAAGTGAAGCTTTATAAACTAATTTCGTAATATGATTGATCGCAGCTGGTCTTCCACGTGTAATTAGCAATAAACCAGTTTGATCCAAGCCTACAATAAAGAGACTGATTTCACCCTACGTGCCTTACCGTCTCCTGCTTTTCCTCTACCAGGGGGAGCTCTCGAGACCTACCTGATCTTGGATCAAGGTTATTATAGTTAACGAAAACGAACGGAAAAACTAAAATTACAATTTAAAATAATTTTCGTCAACTGAAATAAAAATAAAAACGAGAGTTTTTAAAAAAACTAAAACTAACTGAAACTGTATTGTGTACATACAAAACTAACTAAAATTATAGCAAAAACATCCTCTTTTTTTTTCGTTTTGTAAACGTATTTAACACAGACTGTAAGCATTTTAGAAGTAAATCTATTTACTGTATGTCATACTGTCAGGTGTTTGACCCGTACGGCACATCAGAGTTTGTATTCCTGCTGCCATTGGCCAGATCAGCATGGTTCTCCTCCAGTCATCTTTGCTGTTGTCCCGCGACAAAAACACACAGCAAAAATATACAGTGTGATTTTTTTTTTTTTTTTGTGTTCACTGTTAAAAGCGGAGTACATTTTAATCCACAAGTGTGAAAGAGCGTATATTTAAGTTTTTTTCAGTGGTAAACTTTTAACCCAATATGCAGTTTATTTCCCACTAGTGATGGGAAGTCTAGATTTTACTCGAACCTGTTCTTTCAGAAAAACAGTGATCAAACCAGTTTGTTTTACTTAAACTTGAAGCATGTCTTGTTGCATAAGAAACATGCAAAATGCAAAGAGTTGAATGTATTGAAATTATTTCTGAAAAGATTAATTAACATAAATGAAAACAATTTTCAACATATTTGATCAGTTATCTGCCACACACACACCAATTGATAATATAGGGAAAAAGGTAATATATCAACACTTTGAAGGGTAACACACACTTCAGTTTGATGTAAGAATAAACTTACTGTGTTAAAATGAACTCTGAGAGTAATGTGCAAATTTCACACTTTAGAAAGTGTTATTTTAACTCCAAAATGGAAGGAGTCATATGTACACCCAATGAGTGTTAAGTTAAACTCAAATTGAGTTAAATGTACACTGATTTTTTTGCTGTGACATGACAGAAGCATGGTTAACATTAAATCTGACCCGAGCAGACACTTAAAAGTATTAATTTAAGACATTTGTGGCCAATAATGGGTTTTATTTCAGTATTAGTGATCGCGATCGCGAATGAATCGTTATTTTTAACTCGATCTTCTAAGTGAACCAATTGAACTAATTCACCAAATTGAACTGAATCATTTGAAACGATTTGCATCTCCAGTAACGTTAAGCACTTATCCACAAACCACTTACTTTTTAACATGCCTAATACCCCCTCTGACTTGAAACAAACCAATATATTGAGTTATTCAGTTTTTAGATTTGAGAAGCAGTGAACTAATAATACTGCGCATGCATGATTCAGCAGGTGAACCAAACACAAACTGCATGACGGCCTGCTGTGACTGAACTAATCTTAAACAACTGCAGCGCAGGTAAACCGAAGGCTTAAATGAGAGGATTTGGTGAAACGTAAGTTTAGTTCATAACAGAAAGTCGTAATGGAATTTAAATAAGTGAATCATGCTTCAGTTAGGTTGCAAAACGTAATTGTAAGAAACTTTTGAGATCATGGTGATGTTTTAACTGACTGAAAATATGATTGCAGACTACATATCTTTGATATGTTAAGTGCAAACTTGGGAAGATTGTCACAAAAGAACTTCCCGTCACTCCTGTATCTAACCTCAGAAGCAGTCTTGCACACATATTTTACTCAAGGCTAAATCTTGTTGGCTGTTGTATTTGAATTTGAGGAATGGGTAGATGGTAGTGTTCTTGTGTCAAAAAATGTAGCCTATCTTTGGTTGAGTTTTTATCATACAATATTTATTCAGATGATTTTAAATCTTGCACCTAACAAAAATCCTATTTTACAAAAAAACCATAAAACTAATACTGAAACTAAAAAAACTAAACTAAAACCTTTTCAAAATATAAAAACTAGTAAATTTACCTCTGTAAACTAATTAAAACTAACTGAATTTGAAAACAAAAAGTCAAAAAGAAATAAATGAAAAATCCAAAACTATTATAACCTTGTCTCGCATCCCCTTTATGCTAAATGACCAGGCGGGAGCCCTGGGCTCAATTATCTCCAAGCTCAGGGTTCTCTCCCAGGACAGCATGCCAAACCTGCAAAAGGCATCAAGCAATATCGAAGAAAGAATTATCTTGAAAGATAATTGTCAGCTGAAACCTTTTAATTGTGTGACTTTTACACTTTACAGCCTGTACAAACTACTTTGCATATTGTTGACAATCTGGAGTTGAGTGCATTGTCATAAAACGACACAAGCAAGTTTGCGCTGTATATTTACTACAGGACACGTGTTGTTTTAGGAGCTTTTGTACCAAAGCAGGGGTGTCAAACTCTGCACAGTTTAGTTTCAACCCTGGTTCAACACACTTACCTGTAGGGTAAACAAGCCTGAAGGACTCAATTAGTTTGATCAGGTGTGTTTAATTAGGGTTGGAACTAAACTGTGCAGAGCTGCGGCAATCCAGGAACTGACTTTGACACCTGTGTACTAAAAGAACATTTTCATGGTTCCTGGATATGTTGGCAGAAGTTCCTGTTTTGTCGTCGATCCCAGTTGTAAGAGCAACAAAAAATAACTTGACACAGGATGTTTTTTTCCCTCAGCTGACATTTCTGCTTGAGTTAATCTTTACCTTGTGGGGAAGAGGCAATTGAGACAAATTCTGCATGTTTGCGGCAAACACATCACACATTCCACGATAACGCCGTTTAACATAGGACACAAGCAAACTCATGTGCTCACAAGCTTCCACAATCTCAATTTTTTATTTATGCATCTGTAACAGAGTTTGACTATATGTAACTTACTCATGAGAATTTATTTCGCTGTTGAGTTAAACCATCAATGATTTTGCATTCGATGTGGATTGTAGAGTTATACTTCTGCATTCCATCTTTATAATTACTAAACACACAAGGAAAAAAGTCAGTTCTGATTCTTTATATGTTTATTTTGCTGAACATCGTACTTAATGTTGCTTTCGACTGGTTTACGTCACTTTAGAGTTCCTGCTGATGGTGGTCTCAGTGGAAATTAGTTTTCTTGGCATGAGTAAGATTACGTTTGTGTGCTATCTGAATAGAGAAGACTGACTTTTTACAGACTGCCGAATTGATATACTGTTTCATGAACGCACTGCTTTCAGAGGCTGTGTTGTGGTGATAAAATTATTTTAAAAAAAGGTCAGTTTCTTCCACAGATTAGTCATTTTGCTTCAAAAGACTTATGTATCTTTAAGAGCCACAAGTTATTATCATTATTATTATTATTATTTATTTATTTTATCATTTTTTATTATTTTTTATTTTATTTTTTTTACTTTTTTTTTTACCACAAACTAACTTAAGACAGGAACAAATGTACATAAGAAAAAAATACATGAGGAAAAGAAATGAATTAAATATATTAATTAAATGAATCAAATAAAAAATAAAACATTGCAGGTATTCAGTAACAGGTGTTTTCTTTTTTTTGTTTTGTTTAGTTTTTCTTTTTTTTTTGTTTGTTTGTTTTTCTTTTTTTAAACACAAACTAACTTAAGACAGAAACGAATGAACATAAGAAATAATACAAGAGAAAAGAAATGAAATAAATATTTAGATTAAATAAATCAAATAAAAATAAAACATTGCAGGTATTCAGTAACAAAGGTATTTTAATTTATTTTTGTTTAGTTTTTCTTTCTTTTTTTTTCCTTTTTAATCACAAACTAACTTAAGACAGAAACAAATGAACATAAGAAAAATATATAAGGTATTTTGTTTATTTTCGTTTGTAACAAAGATATTTTCGTTTATTTTCGTTTTATTTTTGTTTTTTTTTCCTTTTTAATCACAAACTAACTTAAGACAGAAATAAATGAACATAAGAAAAATATATAAGGAAAAAAATGAATTAAATATATAAATTAAATAAAAATAAAACATTGCAGGTATTCAGTAACAAAGGTATTTTAATTTATTTTTGTTTAGTTTTTCTTTCTTTTTTTTCCTTTTTAATCACAAACTATCTTAAGACAGAAACAAATGAACATAAGAAAAATATATAGGAAAAAAATGAATTGAATATATAAATTAAAAAAATCAAATAAAAATAAAACATTGCAGGTATTCAGTAAGAAAGGTATTTTCGTTTATTTTATTTTATTTTATTTCCGTTTCGTTTCGTTTTTCTTTTTCTTTTTTTTTAACCACAAACTAACTTAAGAGAAACAAATGAACATAAGAAAAATATATGAGAAAAAGAATATAAATTAAATATTTAGATTAAATAAATCAAATAAAAATATATATTTTAAAACTTACATGGAGGAGATGTTATGAGATGGCGTAGAGTTGATCATCTGAGAAAGTCTTACATTTTGTCTGTTTTCAAAAATAACATTACATCACTAAACCAAAGTGACAGTTTAGGTGGTAGTGGTAATTTCCACTCTACAAGAATGCTTCTACTAGCTATTAATGTTACACAGGTCAAGGCATTTTCTATGTCTTTGGTTATACGCATGTCCTCATTTGGGACTCCAAACAAAGCCATTACTGGATTAGGTTGAATTCTTAAATTAAATGCTGAGTTTAAAATCTTAAATATTAATATGATTTTTTGTGGGGTGGGTGGGTGGGCTTGTGATGGGGGTGGGTTAAGTAAGTGTAATAAATTAATAAATTAAATATTTTAATATTTTACTAAAGCAAATGTCACATCTTGTATTGCCTGATAGTGAGCAAATTGACAGCAATGTTTCATAATTGGGTGAACTGTATTTAAAGCCTTTGGATTTATATTTCATTTTCAGTTTTCAGAGCATCATTGTCTGTTTTCCTGCCATAAAGTCATTTTTCAAAGCTGCTTTCACTTTCACTCTGCTTCTAAAGCCTCAGGGCAGGGCACTCGCAATCTGACATGCAAGTGATCATTTGTTTCCTCTTTGGAGCTTCTGAGCGTCTCATGATCAGCATGTGGGCTTGTGTTACAGATGAGGGCTTCTTTTTATCGTTGCCTTTGGCTATGGTATCCCCCACACTGGAGTGCTTTGTGTAAGTTGTGCTGTATGGCAGTAGATGCTGTGTATTCCTGCTGTACATGCAGATGTTATCACTGCAGACCTGAAGGCTGAGTTTCTTGGAAGGGCTGGATTTCATGAATCGTGACATGACTTCTGGTCCACCTACAGCATTCCTCTAAAATTCTGTAGTACAACCAGCACCACTTGAAGAACTTGTTGCCAGGGAACGAGATGGTAGCAGGTCATGGCGAACACCCTCAGGGTTTTGTTGAATGAGATGCAGGTCTTCTTGTCTGAGCATCTGCTAACCTTCAGCTTATCCTCTTAAGAGCAGATTCTGCTGTGCTATTCTTCATTTGCTGAACATCACTTGCTCCTCTCTCCAATCGCATTGACTTATTTTGCACATCACATCATCGACGGGGCTCATGCTTTGTTAACATCTGTTAGACTGTTCGTGCAAGGATGAGCATGTTTTTAATCTCTAAATTAAAATCTATTTTAAATGTTGGAGGGAACGGCACGGTGGCACAGTGGTTAGCACTGTCAAGCACAGCAAGAAGGTCACTGGTTCGAGTCCCAACTGGGCCAGTTGCCATTTCTGTTTGGAGTTTGCATGTTCTCCTGTGGGTTTCCTCCGAGTGCTCCAGTTTCCCCCACAGTCCAAAGACATTCAAAAGGGAAATTGGGCAAACTTAAAATTGGCAGTACCGTATGAATGTGTGTGTGAATGCGAGAGTGTATGGGTTTTTCCCAGTACTGGGTTGTGGCTGGAAGGACATCTAATGCTGGAATAGTTGGCAGTTCTTTCCGCTCTGGTGGCCTAATAAATCAGAGACTAAGCCGAAGGAAAATGAATGAATGAAATGTAGAAGGTAGTTGTAGAAGTGGTTTAGTATGATGCTTTATTGTTTCTTAGAAAAAATAGACACATTTTGGTATTATATTTTAGAAAAGGACTTCATTGGTTATGCAAATGTAATAGTATTAATATTATAAATATGTAATAACAATTAAGTGTATACACACTGTATAAAGCTACAGTATTAGTCACATTACTTTAAACAAGTGAGTAAATCCATTGTCTAAAAGGCGACAAGTTGACCATACTTTAAAAAGTGAGTAAACCTGTAGTAACTTGAAACTGATAAGTTGACATTTATTTTTTATAATTATACATGTAGTTCTTAAAATTTATGGCATATAATAATTAAATAATAATTTAATTGAATAATAATTAAATTAAGGCATTGGGTTTTGTCACTTTCTTTACATAGTTAGCTAATCGCTTTTATAGCAAGTTTACACACTTTTTTAAAGTATGGTCAACTGACCATGGTCAAATTTTTCGTAGTGCATATTATATACATATATATGAACAATTTATGGCCATACATTAAATAAAATAGTTTTAATATGGTTATGCATATTGAGCTTCATAAAATTATTAGTAGTGTTGAGTTTTATATTAACAATATTGTTCTAAGTAAATAAATGAATTGCATGCATTTTATATATGAATCTTATATGCGTATAAAAATATTGTTTTTGCTGTATTTTATTATATGATTTTGTACAAATAGATAAAGTAGTCGAATTACAACACAAATATAAATAAAATATAGGGGTGTGAACCTACGATGGTCTCACAGTCCAGTTTGGTTATGAATATCATGTCATCGATTCAGTTTAATACGATATCTCGCCACATCACGGTGCATTGACGATGCTTTCCATTCACAATTATATATTTTTTCTTCACAACACAAGAATTCTTGAATACATTTTTAAAAATATATTTAAAAATATTTATGTATTATTTATGTATTTATAATACAATTTTGGCCTTAATAAAAGCTGTTGGATGTGTGAACTAATTTTAATTTTACTTTAATTTAACACTTATTTTGAATGTTTCAAACAAAACTCAAATACAATCACAGAAGACAACATGAGCATTTATAGCAAATAAACTAATGTAAACATTATTCCGCTTGCTTTTTGAGCATTGTCAAGCATGTCCTTACATCCCTACACTCTTAGAAATAAAGGTACAAGAGCTGTCACTAGGGTGGTACCTTTTTAAAAGCTACATATTTGTACCTAAAGGGTCCATATTTAAACCTCAAGGGTACATATCAGTACCTAAAAAGTACAAAAGTGTACCTTTTGAAATTTTTAGGTACAAGTATATGCTTTTGAGGTACTAATATGGACCCTTTAAGTACAGTTGTGTATCTTTTGAAAAGGTAAGGTAAGGTATCTTTCAGAAAGGGTTGCGATTGGGTCTAAAACTGCCAGCGCTGTTCACCGATGAGTGATGCGGAAAAATGCGCGGTAACTGTACGGTAGTCTGTATGCACGTAATAAAGCGGTATATAAATAAACATGAATTGAATTGAATTAAACATTGCACACTATCACAGTTAATCTATGATAGACTCTGTGGAGAAAACTCGCTCTGCAGACACGCTCCTGTCAGGATCCACAAGTATCACTTTAATTGCGATGGAGGAAAGAAAAAGTTACATTACAAACATGCCAGCAGTTCAAATGTCCAAAGTGAGAGAGAGAGAGAGAGAGAGAGAGAGAGAGAGAGAGAGAGAGACAGCATTTTAATTGCTCGCCCTCACCTTATTCGAATAGTGTTCTACCACAACATAGCGCATATGAGATAAATATGACATCGGTACTTAATAACCGGTGATGATCTATTACTGAACCCATACCAAATTGCATCGCGCTGGATCGAAGAAACAATTAATTTTGACACCCCTAATATATATATATTATAGGTGGGCATAGATTAATTTTTTTAATTTAGATAAATCTCACTGTAATCTTGGAATTAATCTAGATTAAAATGGCTCATTTGAATTCTGCCGAAGGCATTCAGAATGTGTGCTACCCAAATAATGACTAATAGTAAGTCTTTGAGAACAGGTTTCTCAAGCCAGGTGGCGCATTAGACCAGGGGCTCATCTCCTGTTTCCAAAATGCATCACAAACTGCTTGATAAACTGTTCTACTGTGATATATGGTGATGAAAATAAATGATGTTCAACAAGATGTACTTGTGTTTACTAACTGTTTATTCAGTTAAACATGAATTTTGAACTGTAGGCCTACATAAACTCGAAACAGTGATTTTTGATTACCTTAATCCGACTAAACTCATAACTGAACTAAACAGAAATGGAATTAAGACATGTGGAGTATGCATATATTAGTGGCATTATTGAAGTAAACACCACAATCAAACTATTACCGTCATGTTGGACTTTTCGCCATATTTTCTGACAAGATCCACACACGCGGCTGTCAGTAAAAGACCACACACACACACACACACACACACACACACACACACACACACACACACACACACACACCCACACATCGCAAAATGTGGAAGTTTTTTTCTTTCCATTTGGCGTGCGTTATTAAATTCCATAATACTCACCAGTCCTCACCAGTCTATACTCCTTTTTACATCTAATACCCCAGTTTGTCACAGGGGCATGAATGAAATTTTCATGAGTGAAAGTGAAACTGCCGAACTGCAGTTAAAGTCACCCAAAATTACAGGAAACTCTTACATGAAAGCACTTCACGTAAACACCTTAATTATATTATTGTCTATTAAGGTAAATAACTAGTTTACTAATGTCCATGTAAGCATAGTCAGTAGTGTCTTCGAAGTAAGTGAAACATCCAGAAGGACATCCTGTTGATTTGATTCAAATGGGCACTTTTTGTCAGACGGCTCACCGGTTTGACTTTCATTCACCGTCATTCATTTTAAAAAGCTCCCGGTCCATTTTATTTGTATATGTTTTACTCGAACACATAAACTCTACAGGTGCCTGATAGTTAGATGTAGAGCAAACATTAATCATATTCACTCTAGTGAACTGCATCCATGTTAGCACGTCACGTTTGATGTGGTAATTTCACAGTAGGAATACACACAAGTTCGAAGACTCGTTCTCGCCCCCTACAGTGCAATTCGGTCAGGTATACATCCACGCTAAAATATCAAGGTGAAAGTCATCATAGCTTGTGTAGAATAGACCCAGCTCCCAACCCAACTTTGAGAATAGATTAACGGCGATATTTTTTTAAATCGCTCGATAAGAGTCTTGCGTTTACGCCGATAACGGCCCACCACTAACATATATAGCTAACCACTGAGCCACCGTGCCACCTATTGTATTTATTATATAAATGAATGTGTATTTATCAAATAAAACATACATTTAATATAATGGTTACACTACAAAATACATAACACTTTATGATATTTGTAGACATAAATGTTTTTTTTTGAAACCATATTAACTACTTCCTCATGAACGCTCTTATTTGACATTTTCCCTATGAAGAGTGTGTCAGTGTAATGCAATGTTGGCATGTAATGAGAAACCCAAGCATTCGCCACACAAACCCATCGCAACATGTTTCCACTGTGTCAGCAGTGATGATGAAATAGTAATGAGCTCCTCTTCCGCGTCATAGCTCACAAATTCGTCCTGAGTTTTTGCAAGCACTTTCATACGTAACCCGACCCGCGTAAAGGGCCATCTGTGTGTGCCCGCTGCCTTTCTCAGAGACGCCCAGGTGTGACGGGCCCTTTGAAGAGCGCCGCTCATTGTGCCCACCGCTGGAGTTATGAGTGGCCCACAAAGAGCAGGACGACACTCAATATGATTCCAGCACACTGTCCATCTGTATGCTAATGAGGAGAGAAACAGATACGGCTGGCCACTCACGCCTGTCCTCAGAGGCTGCTGGGATGGATATGGTGAGTAAATGATGACAGAATTTAAATGTTTGGGTCGGGTTTTACTTTAATGTTTTTCTGCAACATAAATTTTCCCCTAAGAAAATATTCCCACAGAATATTAAGCAGCACAAAATTAATAATAAGAAAGGATTATCATAATTAAGTCATTTCTGCAAGATCTTGTGAAAACTGATAGAACTGATACTGTAAATTCAGCTTTACTATTACAGAAATAGTTGATCTGATTTTATATCATGTTTACATGGACACCAAAAATCGGATTTTAATGCGATTAAGACAATACTCTAATTAAGAGTTTACCATGTAAACAGCGATTTTTTGATTAATTTAATCCGCTTAAGGTCATAGTCGAACTAAACACAAATGGAATTAGGACATGTGGAGTATGTCGATTTTAGTAGCATTAATGAAGTGCAGTACAGACATGTAAACACCGCAATCAAACTATTACTGTTGTGTAGGATTTTCGCCGCATTTTGTGACAGGATATTCTATACACACTCGGCTGTTTGACACTATTCTCTGCACCTACTGAGTCAGTGAAGGACCACAGACACCTCCATTGCGAAATGTGAAAGCTTTTTTCACAAGCGGCGTGCACTGTCAAATTCCATTAAAACAACACTCTTCCAGCAGTGCCTCGCATCCAATATCTCGTTTTTCATCGAGGGCATGCAATAAATGTTCCTGAATGAAAGTGAAAATGCCAAACTGCAGTTAAAGTCGACAAATTAAAAATTTGAACACCCAAAATTACATAGAAATGTGGATAGTATGATGACACAATTACTTTAATTAAATTATGTGCTATAACATGTAAAACAGGATCATAAAAGGAACATTCAAAAAGCAACTCATGTAAACACCTTAATCATATTATTGTATTATTAAGATTAAGGCAAATAATTTGATTACTGATGTCCATGTATATGTAGTCAATTGTATTATTTATTTTAAAAATGGTTCCCAGAAAGTTTTTTTATTTTGTAATAATGTTTAACAATGCAGTTTTGGTGAAGAGAAGATACCTTCAAAAGCATCACAAATCTAACATGATCCAGTTTATCATGAACTATGAATAAATTGTAGTGTTTTTTGTCAGATTTTCGATATACTATACTGTATTTTTGATCAAATAAATGCTATTTTATATAATTAACTAGTTACTAATAGATATATAGTTGTAATCATTTCAAAATAAGTCTTGGTGAGCATGAGACTTCAAACTGTGAAGGAATTAAAAGAAAATAGTAAGCTTACTTAAATGTTGATAAAGCTAAAACTTTTGTTGCTTTGATAACAGACAATGATGTACCAATTAGACTGTGGTTCACAGAGCACCACTGGAGAAGATCGCATATTTTTTGAAAGCAAGGAGTGAATTATTTACCAAAATCTGACAACCATTTTAGAATTGTATAAAAACAGTACCGTTTGATATGATAACAGTTTTTTTTTCATTGCTTAATACTGTATCCCAACCCCCCACCCCTTTATTTTTTATTTTTATATTTATGAATTTGTCTTACAAGCTATGTGTGTGTTTTATTTTATGATGTTGGTCAATGCTGATGTATAAAAAAATTTTTTTAAATCATCTGAAAACAGATTAAATGAGCTTTCCATCAATTTATACTTTGTTAGGATATGACAATATTTGACAGAGATATAATTTTTTTAAAATCTGAGGGTTCAAAAAAATCTAAATACTAATAAAATCATCTTTATAGTTGACTATATGAATCATGTATGACTAGATGATATCTGCTTAGTAATGCAATTTTTTCAAAAACAGAGTTTTGATATATTTACAGTAGGAAAATGACAAAACATCTTCATGGAACATGATCTTTATTTAATTTTCTAATGATTTTTGCCATTAAATATATATCATCAATAATAAATCATTTTAACCCATACAATGTACACGCACTGTCCACTTAATTAGGATCAAATTTTGATCAGCCAATCACATGGCAGAAACTCAATGCATTTAGACATGTAGACATGGTCAAGACGATCTGCTGCATTTAAAACCAAGCACCAGAATTGAGAAGAAATGTGATTTAGGTGACTTTGAACATGGCATAGTTGTTAATGTCAGACGGGCTGGTCTGAGTATTTCAGAAACGGCTGATATACTGGGATTTTCATGCACAACCATCTCTAGAGTTTACAGAGAATGGTCAGAAAAAGAGAAAATATCCAGTGAGCAGCAGTTCTGTTGGTGTAATGGTGTGGGGGATATTTTCTTGGCACACTTTAGGCCCATTATTACCAATTGAGCATCATGCAAACAGCACACTTGAAATGAACTCTGAACCTTTTATCTGCTCATTGTAATTGGGATAATGAGGGAATAACACACACCTGGCCATGGAACAGCTTAGAAGCCAATTGTCCAATTGCTTTTGGTCCCTTAACAAGTGAGAGGCACATATGCAAACTTGTAATTCCTACAGCGTTCACCTAATTTCGTTGTAAATACCTTCAAATTAAAGCTGACAGTCTGCAGTTAAAGCAGTTCAATTCAGTTTATCTTTATTTGTATAGTGCTTTTACAATGTAGATTGTGTCAAAGCAGCTTAACATAGAAAATTATAGTGAATTGAAACAGTGTCAGTTCAGTTTTCAGAGTTTAGTTCAGTTCAGTTCAGTTGAGTGTGGTTCAATATTCACTGCTGAGAGTCCAAACACTGAAGAGTAATCCATCGATGCGCAGCTCTACAAGTCCCGAAATATGCAAGCCAGTGACGAAAGCAGCCAGGAAAAAACATCGCTCAGTTGGGCACGACCATTTCTCCTCTGGCCAAACGTCTTGTGCATAGCTGCAGTCTAGGCGCTGGAGGCTGGAGAACGCTGGACGTCAGCGAAGACTCGTCTGTCCCTGGAGTTTTACAGGAATCAGACGCATGCTCTCTACTCCTCCATGACCACCACAGCAGCTGCTCAGGATACGGCCTGGTCCGGGATTATGGAATCCTTGGGATCATCTCGCCGCTGCCCTTGGATTGAATCAGTGGCGCTGCATAGACTGAGGGCCTTGGGATGAGTATCCCCAGGTGGAAATAGAGAATACAAAGAATAATTAGCGTAGCTGCTGTTCATAGCGTATATAAATAAGATGTGTGGAGCACATTCATGCATCATACCGCTATGTGATGCAATGAGTGTATGCTTTACTAAAAAGATAGGTCTTAAATTAAGTTTTGAACTGCGAGAGTGTGTCTGAGCCTCGGACATTATCAGGAAGGCTATTCCAGAGTTTAGGAGCCATAAATGAGAAGGCTCGACCTCCTTTACTGGACTTTGCTATTCTAGGTACTACCAGAAGCCCTGAGTTTTGAGATCGTAAAGAGCGGGTTGGGTTGTAGCGAGACAGGAGGTTGGTTAGATAAACAGGAGCTAGATTATTTAAAGCTTTATAGGTAAAGAGTAATATTTTAAATTCAATACGAAACTTAACAGGCAGCCAGTGTTAGGAGGATAAAATTGGGGTGATATGGTCATTTTTTGTAGACCTGGTAAGAACTCCGGCAGCCGCATTTTGTACTAGCTGTAGTTTGTTAATAGAGGATGCTGGGCAACCAGCAAACAGAGCATTACAGTAATCCAGCCTAGAAGTCATAAAAGCATGAACTAGCTTTTCTGCATCTGAGATGGATAGCATACCTCATAACTTAGCGATATTTCTCAGATTAAAGAAAGCACATCTTGTTTGTTTGTTTTGTTTATATTATCATAACAAATATAGATAAAAAAGCAGAAAATAGGCCAAGTATTTTGTTGTGTATAAATTAAATATATTATATATAAAAGCTATTATATTAGTACAGTAAAAAAACAAACCAAAAAAAAAAACTTTTCCAGGTCTGCGTGTCCTGTAGTGAGAGCTTCACTGCATTTTGGGTGTCAGGAATGATGTCAGTTTTGATTTGCAGTGAGAACAGCAGCTCCTCCGCTTATCTCTACACATTGTAGATATTTCTGAAGCTTCACTCCTCTGCTTCTCGCTCTCCTACACAGTCTGTTTCTCTCTCTGTCATTTTCTTTGGAGAGTTTTGATTCTTCACAGTGCGCTCTTAGACACTCTGAACCCTCTCTGAACCAGCGGACGGATGTGGGGTCTGCAGTGGAGCTGAGTAAAAACAAGCAAACAGGGGAGTCTCCGCTGCGACTCTGTTGTAGGATATCCTGGATGAGTGTGAGTGTGTGTGTGTGTCGCTGCTGTTTTTGGACAGTCGAGTCTGATACGTTCAGCTCTCATGAGATTTAGAAGCTACTCTAGGCCATGTGTATGATGTCATCAACAGGACGGACATCCTGGTCTTTTCTAGTCCAAATATAACCATTTCACAGATGGACAAAATGCTTTTTCACGAGTGGAAGAGTTGACAGTTTGTTTTAGGGATGAAGACTTAAATGATTCAGTCACACTTTACAATAAGCTTTCATTAATGTTAGGTAATGTGGGCGACACTGTGGCTCGTCTCACAGAAAGAAGATCGCTAGTTCAAGTCCAGGCTGGGTCAGTTGGTATTACTGTGTGGAGATTGCATGTTCTCCCCATGTTCGCGTGGGTTTCTTCACACAGTCCAAAGATGTGCTGTAGGTGAATTGAATAAACTATATTGGCCGTAGTGTATGTGTGTGCGCATGTGAGAGTGTATGGGTGTTTCCCAGTGCTGGGTTGCAGCTGGAAGGGCATGTGTAAAACATATGTTGGATAAGTTGGCAGTTCATTCCACTGTGGGGACCCCTGGTGAATAAAGGGACTAAGCTGAAGGAAAATGAATGAATGAATAATGTTAGGTAATGTTTATTAGCATGAACTAAGCATGAACTATTTTATTTTCATTATTTAATGTCAACAAAGATAAATACTGTAGAAAATGTATCGTAAATACATTAACTAATACAACCTTAGTGAAGTGCTATCAATTATTATGAAAACACAATTTTAAGATGTGATTGTAACAGCATAAGGCAGCATGGTGGCGCAGTGGGTAGCACAATCGCCTCACAGCAAGAAGGTTGCTGGTTTGAGCCTCGGCTGGGTCAGTTGGCATTTCTGTGTGGAGTTGGCATGTTCTCCCTGTGTTCATGTGGGTTTCCTCCGGGTGCTCCGGTTTCCCCCACAAGTCCAAAAACATCTGGTACAGGTGAATTGGGTAAGCTAAAATTGGCTATAGTGTATGTTTATTTTATTTCTTTATTTCTTTGACATGGACATCACAATTACACTGGACAACCAAATGCATTTGTTTAAGTGTTTTAGCAAACTTGCTAATTCTCAACACCTGTACACAGGAGGCTTGACAAAATTGACAAAATGGAAATACTGTATAATAATACATATACACAACATTATCATTCTTTACATAAAATTACTGAAGGCAATAGTGATCTTGCCGATCGCGATCTCTGTGAGATGCAATCTCAGCTTGCATCATAAGGCTGCATCCAGATACTATTAACCAATTTACAAGATGTCCTCGCTGGCGTCTGTAATCACGATGACGTACTGAGCAGGTCCAATACTTAGTGGACATTGTACCGCTCACTAATGCCGAGTTCAGACTGCATGATTTTCAAAGTAGTCGCGTAACGGATGTTTTCACACATGACTATCTGGGTTAGCGTTCTGTCGGTGCTGTGTTTACACTGTAGGATGGATCGGCGACAGGAGAGTTCACACTGCATGACTTTAAAATAGGAAGAATCACAGACAAATTTGTCCAAACTAACGTTACGTCTCACAACCAAACAAATGTAATTTACAATGTAATTTAAAACGTAATATATCTTTCGTTATTAACTACATAATGGAAAAAGAAGGCTTTAGCTTTAGAAACGTGTGTTGCTCACATGGCTTTTGAAGAGAATTAACAATCTCTCCTACTTTTTTTTTTTACTTTTCAACCTGATTGTGATATTGATCCGATGACACGTCAAGCAGACACAGTGCTCCTGTCAAAGTTACACTAGTTTTTCCTCCATTTCTTGGGTCCAAATAAACTGAAAATGAGCGCTTTTAACTTCTCCCCCAACCTCCTGCTGGCCTGCAGGTACCCGTACGAGTGAATGCTGCGCTCTCATTGGCTGTAGGTGATCGCGGGTGTTATTTTCAATCAGAAAAAATTTCACACGGCATGATTTGAAGCGATTCATCAGTGATTCTCTCATATCGCGTCCTTGATAGTTCATACTGTGTGATTGTCACTCACGTGAACGAGCACCGATTTGCCTGTGATTTCAGGCATTTGTCGGCGATTTCTTTAAACCTGTCGGCGAGTCCAAATCATGGCTAAAATCATGCAGTCTGAACTCGGCATAAGGTAACGCCCATACTTCTGTGACGGTTAGGTTTAGGGTAGGGGGAGGTGAAGGCGATTGTCCATTACGTAGTGGACCTGGTTTAGTACATCATCAAGCTGCGCGCTGCAACGAGGACTGTCTCCCAATGGGGTATTTGCACAGCTATGCTGCGTCCCAATCTAAATACTATCAGTCCTAAATAGTATGTGAAAATAGAATTAGTATGTCCCAAATTGTAGTATGTTGAAAAGCGTATGCTAAAAATTCCCGGATGGTTTACTATTTCCGGTCAAATTTTTAAGTGTAGAAGTGTCCATACTCTAACCGCTGATATTGCCCACAATGCATTGCGCATTGGACGTGAATTCGATTAGAACTACAAAACGCAGGTGAAAAGTGTAAACAAACTACAAACATGATGGACGCGCGAGACCAACCGTCAAGCAGAGAGGCTTCGGTACAGATGTTTGTATGACTGTTAATTAATATCTAGCCCACTGGAGAATATTTAAATGGCGTTGTCTGTGTTATATTTCATCTGCAACAACAATACTGAACTTATATAAAGACGTGTTTGGACATTACCGTCTGAATGCTGAATTATCCAAAGACCTGAGGAAATTTCTCTGCATGAAAGACTCGTGAATGGGAAATTATTCTGCTGCTGCTTCTCCAATAAGGTAGGAAGTTAAATACGACAGAAATGTGGATGATTGACAGGGCTCTTAACTAAACAACACACCGATCTGTGTTACGAAGAAGTAGTATGTCCAGCCTGATCTCACGAGGAAACGTAAGTATTTTACGTTTTGTCAGTTTATTGGCTAATTCGTACGAATTTTTACGGGTTCAGTCGTACGAAAATGTACGATTTTAAAAAGGAGGCGTGGCACCTAACCCCACCCCTAACCCCAACCGTCATTGGGTGATGAGTAAATCGTGCATAATTGTACGAATTAGATCGTACGAATTCATACGAATTAGCCACTAAATCAAAAAGTTTCGAATTGCTGTGAGATTGCGTTGGTATATGCCAAAGCTTGCATACTTTTCTGTTACACACTCAAAAGTATATATTTTTCCTCCACAAAAAAAGTACATACTTTTAGGTCATAGTATAAGTATGCAAATTGGGACGCAACACTAGTGTTTTTCAGCCAATGATGAACTTCCGGTGAAAGATTTTTGTGACTATTTTCAATTTCATAAAGGTTCCGTTTACAGCATCGAAGTTGTGATGTCATTCAAATATAATCAGTTAAATAGATTTAGGCATTCGTTTGGTTGTTAAAGCGTAAAAAGAGACGAAAGACAACCCCCAAAAGAACGCAGTTTAAACGCAGGCGACATCGTTAGCAGCAGGCTCGGACATAAATTCCATTGAAAATACTGGGGTACATTAATTTCCATATTTTAAAGACATGGCGTTGAAAAATATAATTTAATGCAGTGCTTCTTGTTTGGTCTGATACCCACTTTATATCGTATCTCAGCCAGGCAGTGAAGTTTAAAAAAAAAAATCAGATCTTAAGCACTGCGATTTTTGTATAGGATGTCAATTCACCGGAAGCCCTGAGGATGGCTGACTGAAATTAAGTCTGTGTGCATATTTATACCCCATTTAAGCCATTTAATAATGTCAAAATGTCAATAAAAATGTAAAAAAAAAAAAAAAAAGTAGTGTAATAAAATGAAATATTATTTTATGTACAGGAGGAATACACAGTAGTAGATAAAACTAAAAGAAGTAAATACTGTATTATTTGGATATTCTTGAATATTAGGATATGGATAATAAACAGATAGGTGTCCCCCTTGAATGAATGTGCCAACAAAGGCAGTGCACACAGATGGATTATGTCTGTAATGGCACAGATAGCACAGGCATGTCCTGCGCTCGGCCCTCTTCACAGACCCACATGAGACGAGGGTGAAGAGTCTCTTCATCACACACAACTCATCTGCATTCTCAAGTGGCCTGGAATTATATATTGTTAACATAATGTATCAGCAATTTCTGCTGCTCCTTATTGAGTGTGCTGGATGAATGACAATTTGTTGTGAAACAAATGTGCAGCTACATTATTACAGACAAAATACAGAATCAGTATTATGGCTCAATGGTTAGCACGGTTGCCTTACAGCAAGAAGGTTGCTGGTTTAAATCCCAGCTGTACCAGAATACCTTTCTGTGTGGAGTTTGCATGTTCTCTCACAGTCTAAAGACATGCAATATAGGTCAATTAAATAAACTAACTCTATCTATCTGTCTGTCTGTCTGTCTGTCTGTCTGTCTGTCTGTCTGTCTGTCTGTCTGTCTGTCTGTCTGTCTGTCTGTCTGTCTGTCTGTCTGTCTGTCTAATTATCCATCCATCCATCCATCCATCCATCTAATTATTGAGTCTCAACACAAATCAATTGTGTGGAACCCAGCATTTTTTTACAGTACAACCATCCATCCATTCATCCAAGCAAGCAAGCAACCAACAAACCAACCCACCCACCCACCCATCCACCCTGCAAACATGTCTGTGATGATCCTTTATGGGCCCACTCAGGGCTAGCCTAAGCTGCTCCACCAGGCCATCATGGGATTAATGTGGGCAGTTTGGTAGTGTGGGCTACTCACACAGAGCCCGCAGTGAGCTCATAGCTGTGGGCCATACCTAGGCTAGCCCACAATGTGCCTGTTTTGATTTATTATGGGCTGGCCATAGCTCATTATGCCCACAAAAAGGCAGCATGGACCCTGCAGGAGCAATTGCAGGGTGTCTGTCTATCACTATCTATCTATAGTCTGTCTGTCTGTGTCTGTCTATCCGTTTTTCTATCTATCCATCTGTCTGTCTTTCTATCTATCCATCTGTCGTTTATGTTAAGAACCGGTTAGTCATTTATCTGTACTGCAGTATCTCGAACTGCAATCTGAATGCAGGAGTTCTCTCTCTCTCTCTCTGGCACAGATTGTCAAGGTTGATTGGGCCCATTGTATTAGGTCTAATTGTAAAGATTATTGAGCAAAGCAATCTGCACCTGCTCCAAAAGAGCGAATCAGTCGGGGGTGTGTCAGGTCATTCTCAAGGGCAGACACAAGAAGATTACACACTGCAACTTGCCATGCTTATTCTCTTAACACTGAAGACAGCCCGTTGATCTGCATAACCTTCCTCCATCATCATAAGACATTTCTGAAGCATTGTTTGTGTATTTCATAACGTAATTCCAGTGTCAGTACTAAACGGTGCGTCAAATTCCAAATATGTCATTATATATTTAGTTATGCTGTTTCAGGAGGACCAATCCAACTCAATCTCACTGCAAATCGTAATGTTTTGATTTTGTGGTTAATATGTATTAATTTGTACAATGTCAGTTGTACATTTTAGTATGATTTTCTCATCCCCCAATGAGAGGTAGGGTTAGGGGTTGGGGGTTTGGGGAAACGCCTCCTCTTAAAAATAGTAAATTCCTGCAAATTAGCCACTTTTCTTACAATACTCAAAAGAAGACGAGCTCTGTCTGTCTTAAGATGTATCTCTTGCTCTTGTTTAGGTTACAGAGCAGGAGGAAGTAATGTTTCCTTTGAGATAAGAAGAATAAGGAGGGATCAGTGATTAGGGTGTGAGTCAGGTGTCGGATGCCCTCATGTTCTGCACCACTGCAAATATGCACACCACTTTTACCTTTTAAGAGGTCACAGAATGCTTGACATGGCTGTGACCCTGAAATAAGATCTTATTTTATACACACACACACTGTAATTCCCTTTAGTACATTTCACAGCTTGACAAATGATAAAAAATACTTATAGTTTTTTCTTCATAACATGGAGTCATTTTCATTATGTAATGTGACACACTTTACTACCGGAGTTGTCTATCGTGTCTTCATGAATGAGGCTTTGATGGCCAACGGCTTACTAAAAGAATCGTTTCTGGAACGTGTAGGGCGAGATTCCATTGCGAACTAATGCCATTTCCTCATACTTCTGTTTGCTCTTTTAGGGTATGGGTGGATAAATCGTTATTTCAAACGTGTTAATAGCTGCATGTCACTTGTTTTTTTTTTCTTTCTTTGCCACCTTTTTGCTTTAACACCCAATTGAAGCCCATCTGTTCTCAGCAAGGATGCTATTTAGACAAGAGTATCTGTGGACATGGACTAAAATAAACACAACTCGCTGACCATTGACTGACGGCCTCATGCAGGGTTTCACACCTCATGACAATAATTAATGTCACGACCAGCAATTGCATGTATTTCTAAATGAGTCATGCTTTGTAAGGATTATGTTGGGTGAAAGTAAATGGCCTCGGGTTGTTGGTCAGGTGCGAACAGAGCAAAAAATAGAAACATAACCTGTATAAAGGTGAAGCAGAAAATAGAAGCATAACTAGTACTTTTTCTAGTTTTTTTTTTTGTTGTTGTTGCTTGCTTGTTTAAAGGTCAAGCAGTGATTAAAAGGTTTTTAGTAACACTTTACAATAAGTTTGTATTAGTTAATGATAGTTAACTAAAGTTACTAACAATGAACAATACATTTATCACTGTATTTATTCACGTCTGTTAACGTTAATGAAAATACAGTCTTTCATTGTTAGTTCAGGTTAACTCACAGCACATTAACTAATGTTAACAAGCATAAATTCCCATTTTAATAATGAATGTTGAACTATCATTAATAAATGCTGTATATGTATTGTTTGATTTTAGTTCCTCTTAGTAAATGTATTACAGTTTTTCTCAGTCGCTTTGGTGCATTTCTCACAACACTATTTACATTTGCACAACAGTTAATGCATTTCTCGAAACAATTAGTACAAACTGCAAAACCTAGTGGATAACCTGCAAAAGCGTGTCACTTGCTCAAAATGGAGAGCTCATTACTCAAAAGCAAGTATTGATGTCAATGAAAGTGTCTGTGTCATCAAGATGAAGAGTCCTGCCACCATTGTTTATGAACAAGATAGTCAAATGGCTTTGTCATGTTTTCATTATGACAGTTTACTCTGGACATTTTTTCCAATGCAAAAAAGTCCGATTTTGGTGACACTTCCTGAAAATGCTCAAGACAGCACTATATACTATTTGCACAGCCATTTGAAGTTAGACATCACTGCATTTAGTGAGGTATCTGAGTACAAGACACTGAATATGCATGTTTCACATTTTTACTGCATTTGCTCTTTGCAATTCTAATTAATTCACAGCATTGTGCAAAATAATAAATACACCCTTATTTACAACAAACATAAACATCCTTTGGGTAGAGCTGTGCACAACTGTAAACAATATTGCAGTACATATTGGAAATGAACCTACAACATACACAGGTCTGTAAATCATTCATGAAATTGTTCAATTTAGAAGACATTTTCAGGAAAAAAAAGATTTAACATTTTTAAAATAAAATTAGCTTGACAGATTTGGACAACTAGTTCAACATTTTTGTATGTAATGACTCCAGTAATGAAATGAGGACTATTAGTTTTATATGAAATGACTGTTCAGCATCCACAAGTTTAGTTCATTTTGACTGACATGACATAAGCAAATGATAATGTTACAAACAGCAGAGAGTTGTATGAAAGCAATTGATGCTTGTCCAAAAGCATTTGCAATTTGTTGAAAGGAATGAGAAACTGCTACTATGATGTGCACAAATGACTAATTGTTTTGAGAAATGCATTAACTGTTGTGCAAATGTAAATAGTGTTGTGAGAAATGCACCAAAGCCACTGAGAAAAACTGTAACATCAACTAATAAAACCTTATTGTAAAGTGTGACTGGCTTTTTTATAAGGTTAACAAAAATATCAAAGCATACAGTATGTGTCTATATAGCAAATAGATTCCAATTTAAATGTGCAAGTGTACTGTATTAATCGAATCACTATACAGTATCTTACAACCTCATTATACTCTTGAAAGAAGAAGAATTCCTTTACTGACAGTAGCAGACAACTTTACACATTTCTATAGGAAAATCAATTTTTAGTTTACAGGATTGCAAAACTTTTGGATCATAAATCATTACTATAATATACAGTATGTTGACTAATATAAAACAAACTGCTGTAATAAACAACTAGTAGCCAGAGTAGGTATATTGCGAAGATCAATTCTGAGAAAATGCAGTACACTCCCTGACAAAAGACTTGTCGTCGATTCCAGTTGTAAGAGCAACAAATAATAGCTTGACTTCTAGTTGATCATTTGGAAAAGTGGCAGAAGGTCTTTCAGATAAATCATCTGTTGAACTGCATCCCAATCATCACAAACACTGCGGAAGACCTATTGGAACCAGCATGGACCCAAGATTCTCACAGAAATCAGTCAAGTTTGGTGAAAGAAAAATCATGGTTTGGGGTTACATTCAGTATGGGGGCGTGCGAGAGATCTGCAGAGTGAATGGCCACATCAACAGCCTGAGGTGTCAAGACATTTGTGCTGCCCATTACATTACAAACCACAGCAGAGGGCAAATTCTTCAGCAGGACAGCGCTCCTTCTTATACTTCAGCCTCCACATCAAAGTTTCTGAAAGCGAAGAAGATCAAGGTGATCCAGGATCGGCCAGCCCAGTCCCCAGACATGTACATTATTGAGCATGTCTAGGCTAAGATGAAGGTGGAGGCATTGAAGACGAATTCAAAGAATCTTGATGAACTCTGGGAGTCCTGCAGAAACGCTTTCTTTGCCATCCAGATGACTTTATTAATAAGTTATTCGAGTCATTGCAGAGATGTGTGGATGCAGTTGTCCAAGCTCATGGGAGTCATACACAATATTAATTCTTCTTCCACTCTCACCATGACTTTATATTATATACTGTACATTATTTCGGTTTGAAGCAAAGTCAGACCTTACTGTCCTAATTAAATAATTAAAAATCAAGACATGATCATATTTTATTTTGGTAAAATAAGCGTAATCTAGAGGCCTTTGCCTTTCATATAAGCTACTTCTGATACCAAATGATCAACTAGAAATCAAGTTATTATTTGTTGTTCCTAAAACTTGGATAAGCGACAAGGAAAAGTCTCGAGACAAAAAAACGACATGCCTAGGAGCAATCTCTGCAATTTCCCTATCAATAATTTCTGCCCTTTGGGAAATTTCCTTATATCACATTTAATTTCCTGTGCTTGCTTTACAGTAAATTGTAAGCCTATCGCTATGGAAACAAGCTTCAGTAATAAGGTCATGTATCAAATATAGGGATGAGAATTGAGCACAGCAAATGGATCCCACAATTGATTTATAACCTGTCAGCAAGTACAAACGCTGCTATCTGATGCCATGTTTTTGTTGTTTCTGCATGGCTGAATGATGCTGTCACTTTAACATATGGTTTTGTCTTGTCAGAATCGCAACAAGGGATTCATTATTATTTTCTGATATCCCAGTCGCAGCTGCTTCTAAGGAGGAAATGAGCAACTAACAATTGCGAACGCCATTAAAGTGGGTCAAGGCCATGATTCCAGATAAAAGGGAGTCAATGCATTGGCTATAGGTTTATATGTGAGGCCTCAAAGGAGAAGCCATGAAATATGGATGAGGGAAGCCACCGAAACACGCCTACCAGCAGCACCAGCATCTCTGTCCATCAGTCCGGCATCCCCCTTCCCCCATATTCTCCAGCACAAATCTGGTTTTCTCCACCCATACCTCCTCCTCCTTTTACTGCTCCTTCCTCCAACACCCGACTCTGACAGCGTGTGAAATATATAGATGAAGTGAGGTTGCTGGTGAAGTAAAGTGTGGTTTTATATACACCGTTTCTAGTGCCAGGTGAGACGGTGTTTGGTTGTGTAAGGTAGCCAGAGCATTTGGCTAGTGGTGCGGAAACATAAAGGTAACACTGGTCTACCTAATCAAAAATCAGACACACAATGATTTATTATTATTAATTATCATGCATCAGTTCCTTTAGATCTTTCCCTGTTTATCCTTTTTCTTGTTTTTTTTATTTATTTTTGTTTTTATTATTATTTATTTTATTTTTACCACCATTGATACTGCCCTCTATTATTATACCCGTTGTTATTCATGTTGTACTTTACTGTACGTTTCTTTTCTTATACAGTTCAAAACTAGATTAAAGGCACATCTCTTTGCATTAGCATACACATAAAACACAAATGCTTTTGAAATCCAAATCTCCTAAAGGATTGTTAGTCTGCATTATTAAGGGCAACCGGAGCCGGGAACACTTCCCAAAAGACATTATGATTTAAACGGCATCTGCGCTTATGTTAGTCTGTTTTTATTATTCTCGAGGTTTCTATAATCCTGGACCAGGCCGTATCCTGAACAGCTGCTGTGGTGGTCATGGAGGAGTGGAGAGCATGAGACTGATTCCTGTAAGACCCCAGTGACAGACGAGTCTTCGCATTGATCCTGAAGGGCCAGCCTGTACACCAGTGACCACTCCCACCTGCAGCTTCTCCACGATGGACGTCCAGCGTTCTCCAGCCTCCAGCGCCTGCAGCTCTGCACAAGAAGTTTGGCCAGAAGAGAAATGGTTGTGCCCAACTGAGCCTGGTTTCTCTATAGGTTTTTTTTCCTTTTTTTCCTTCAATTGGTGAAGTTTGTTCCTCACCGCTGTCACCACTGGCTTGCATGGTTAGGGACTTGTGGACCTGCACATCGATGGATTTGCTCTTAAGTGTTTGGACTTTCAGCTGTGAAAACCACACTGAACTGAACTAAACTGAACTTCAACTCTGAAAACTGGATTGACACTGTTTCAATTTAACTTCTATGTTAAGCTGCTTTGACACAATCTACATTGTTAAAGAACAATATAGAAATAAAGATGAATTGAATTATACACACACACGCACTCACACTCAAACAAATCTGGCTGTAGTTGGCTGACTTGCATGTTTTATTTGACCTTTTTTTTGTTTTGTCATTGTACATGATTTATCGCCTGTACTTTGTGTATCCCCTTGGATAATAATAATATAAAATTCAAAATAAAATATAGATAATTAATATTTCCTAATTTGTAAAACTTAGTAAAATGCTGCCTGGTTGACAATAATTAATAAAAAAAAAAGTAATACGATTCTGGTGCAAACCTGGATCTTGCACTTCTGCACCTCTGTTTTGTGGTGAATCAGTCCAATTCTAGCGTTGCTGTAAAACATTTTCTGACTGCTCTTTACTCTTCCTACCATACCTGAGATGCAATTTCTGTAGGTTGATTTTGTCAGTGTTGTCAAATGATATTGATAAACACTGCATTAACATCAGGGTCCTTTACAGTGGAAAAAAGTCTAAGAAAACTTTTTAAAGGGATGGTTCTTCCAAACATGTGAATTTACTCTCTATTGACTCACCCTGAAGTGCTGCCGAACCTTTATAAGTTCCTTTATTCTGTTGAACACAAATGAATATGTTTTAAAGAAAGTTGAAAGTCTGTAACCTTTGACATTCATAGTAGCAAAACACCATGGAAGTCACTGGTTTTCCAGCTTTCTTCAAAACATCTTCTTTTGTGTTCAACTGAAGAAAGAAAGACTAACAGGTTTGGATGAAGTATATGGTGAGTAAATGATAACAGAATTTCAATGTTTGGGTGAAGTGTCCCTTTAAGGACAAGTGTCCCTTTAAAGGTCCTTTTAGGAATCATATGATCCTTCTGCGATGCCGCTGATAAAACTTCATTTTGTAACCTTTGTTTTTAAGAGAGCATCTTTATCAAAGCAGCATGTATCGAGGATAATCTCAAGATCTAAGCTTGCGTGTTATGTTTGAACTCTGACTTCAGGCTCTACATACTGTAAATATTTGGTCTGTTAGAATTTAATAAATTTTGGTGATGTTAAATGCTACAATGTGCCCTAAAAATGTGTGTGTGTGTGTGTGTGTGTGTACAGTCAACATTCTACACGGGATTGACTGTTCTATGCCTAAACAATTTGTAATATGCAAGATATTTTCACTATTTTACTTTCAACTTAGAGATCTATTCTCAGCTCTTTGACCTTTTTCTTGTTCAGCCAAAAAAACAATGATGACATTTTTTTTGTATATAATAAAAAGTACTTTGCGTCATGGTGGCGCAGTGGGTAGCATAATCGCCTCACAGCAAGAAGGTTGCTGGTTCGAGCCTCAGCTGGGTCAGTTAGCATTTCTGTGTGGAGTTTGCATGTTCTCCCCATATTCGCGTGGGTTTCCTCCGGGTGCTTCGGTTTCCCCCACAAGTCCAAAGACATGCACTATTGGTGAATTGGGTTAGCTAAATTGTCCGTAGTGTATGTGTGTGAATGAGAGTGTATGGATGTTTCCCATTGATGGGTTGCAGCTGGAAGGGCATCCACTGCGTAAAACATGCTGGATAAGTTGGCGGATCATTCCACTTTGGAGACCCCTGATTAATAAAGGGACTAAGTCAAAAAGAAAATGAATGAAAGTACTTTGGTGGTACTGAATTGCTGTTTAGCCACACTGCTTGACTGTTTTACTCCACAGCATTCATAGATTCATGCATGTAATAGACTGGAGACATAGGTAGTGTTTACACCTGTAAGTTAATTTACCTGGACCAAAAAAGAGAGAAATTAATACATTAATTTCACTTAACTTTCACACTGTCATTTTTTAGACTGAACTGAAAGATAGAAAAAGTGATGTATGCTTTGCAAAGGAAGTTACCAAACAGTCAACATAATGCTGGCTGCTGTGCTAAATCTGATGTGCAGTATGTGCATATATGTTAGATGATATCTTTATCAGTTGAGAACTTTTGAGGAATTGTGAAGGACTCAAAACAGAGTCCAGGACACATTTATTACATGCACAAAAAAAAAAGATCTGCAGCAAGGAGAGGTGTAATAGGCAACATTGTGACTACAGGTGTGCTTGAGCATTCTGCCCTTTTATGGTTGCAGCTTGTGACATCTTGCTTTTGTTTAATGTACTGTAGGTGCCATTGGTTCATGTTGAATTCATATTCAGGCTCACTTTGGAAGTGTCCTGCGACCATTTGTTAAGCAGTTTCAGTCTGCTTTATGACTTGCTCCATGGTTTAGATGGCAGTATACCAATCTATTCACCACAGAGCAATCTCATCGGAGTTTTGTATTAAGAGTGAACAAACCCATAAATATATGAGGATTAATATTTATATCAGTAAAGAATAGACTCAGAGTGTTTTTCTGACCCACTCAGTACAGGTCTTGAGGCCTTTATTAACAAGCTTCTGATATAAATAAAGTGTAAGAGAGAGATATAAAAAAGTGCATTGTTGGGGTACAATCGAGGACAAGCAGGTCTAGCTGGTCTACCAGCCTAGCCAAGCTGATGTTCAGCTGGTTTAGCTGGTTGGCAACCAGTGGAAAAGTGCCCAAAACGCATGTAAAACCAGCCCAATATCTATTTAGATTTGTTTTAGATACTTTGATTGGTTTTCAGATGTTTTATTAGACTATTTTGAACATTTCCAGCAAGATTGAGAACTACTACATTGGATACTAAGGTAATAGGAATCTATCTAAATGAGTTATGTGTATAATGTGAAATGTTTGACAAAGTTTGTCTTCATCATGTTGGGGGTCTCTCTCTCTCTCTTTCCAGATCAATGCGCGGATGTACAGTAGAGGGCGCTCTCACCTGTGGCAAATCACACTAGTAGGCTGAGCACGCATCAGAACATCAAACTGCAGCGGGGATATACAGCTTTTCTGAGGTTTACAGGGCTAATTTCCTTGGTTTTGTGGTTTTCACATAGTAATTTCAAATGTGAACTTAAATGACAATTTAAAGCACTTCATTCATATGGTTGTGTACCATATTTGCATTTGTTTTAAAAAATGTGCTACAATATTACAGTAAATAAGTATCTTAAGAATGAACAAACATAGTGTCTATTTAAATGTAAGAATGTATTCTTGAGAATATCCTGTATACACATTTCTAGTCAACATGTGGGCACTTTAAATGCAACATCTCTGATACATTTGTGGTTTGGTGATCACTATGGAAATCATTCACGTAATAAAATACAAATTCTGCAATTTATGCATTACAAAAATCCGAATTCCTGACAGAAAAGAAAGCACGCGTTTAATTGCTCGTTGTGAAACAGGGGAATAGAGCTCGTAAGTTTTTTTGGCCAGGCTCCGCCCCCGAATGGCGGTTGGCTAACCGCATCAGCAGGGGGGATTCTGATTGGCCCTTCCAGCTGTCAATCACGCGAGATCTCCTCAGGCGTGTGGTAGCTGTGAAACATATCATTTGCCGTGAAGTGATCAGACCGAGGGAGAGATCAGCCCAGACCATCACCGCGCAAACACACCACGCTCGTGAATTTTTGCATGTCAGGAACGGAGGATCCTGTCGCCGGTCATCGGCCGTTTTCCATCTTGCGTTCATAACACATCAAATCGGCGGCATGTGGAATTGTATCAGGATTAGGAATTGGCTCCCAATCGCGTGCCTGCTGTTAACGATATGGACGAAGGTGAGAGCTCTGATTGTTATTAGTGTTGCAGGTCGATTTAATTGCCATAGCACTGATCAGGAGGCAAAAGTTGATGGGTGTGGGCAGACGATTTCAACCGTTTCTGCTCAAAGTGATCGATATTTGAATTACGCAGCCACATGTGCGCGTGCATTTGGAAATGTCAGATGTAAGAAATGTTAACTTGCAACACGATTCCTCATTAAAAGCACGGGTGGATCAGTTATATGGGATATTGTATGAAATAAAGCCGTTTCTCTCATCTCATCCGCATAACAGGTTAGCAAAATTGTAGACTGATTCTCTGGAGACTTGAATGCACAAGCGCACGCGACACATTCCCTCAAATTAATATTAGCACAGATTTATTTGCATTTCTGTAATGTACAATCAGCATTATGATTTCTCAGTTTGTTTATTTATTTCTCTTTCTGTTTTTCAATGTATTTTTAGGTGTCCCAGTCCTCTGGCTATTTTGAGCTGCAGCTGATTGCTGTAGAAAATGTAAACGGTGAGTTGTGGGACGGGGAATGTTGCGACAGCACGCGGAACTCTCAAGACCAGCGCTGCGTGCGGGACGAGTGCGATACTTACTTTAAAGTGTGTCTGAAGGAGTACCAGTCTGAAGTCACCACCACTGGGCAGTGCACCTTCGGCTCTGGATCTACCGACGTTCTTGGTGGAAATATATTTTCTTTTAAGACCGCAAAAAACAGCCCCAGCAAAACGAGCGACGTGGGAAAGATCATCATCCCTTTTCACTTCGCCTGGCCGGTAAGTCCTCGTCTGCTCATGGGCTGTAATAAAAAACGCGCCGCGGTGAGCTGTCACTGCTCGGAAGTTGAGTGCACTATATTGTTAGGGTGATGACAGGGTCTCTATTTTAATCGTGGGGCGTGTAGGCTGCTGTCTCTTAACGATTTTTCTGTTATTTCTGTGAACGCTTCATCTGTAGGGCACTCACTTTGCTGTGCGTGTTTGAAACGGGCTGCTTGAAGGTGCATTTAAGGTGACACGCACTTCTTAAAGAGATAGCTCACTGTTGAATGGAAATTCTGCTACTTAGTCGCCTTGTTTCACACCTGTGTTGGTTTTTATTTGAGAAACACAAATTAATTAGACAATACTATTATTTATTTGCGTTGTATGAAGAAATATTGAATGAAAGTGAATGGTGTCTGTCATCCTGTCAAACGGAAGCTTAGAAAGATACTTTCTAACAGAACTAGTTTGTTATAATTGGCTGTGTTTTAAAGCTGTTTAGCTGTACATCATTTTTGGGCAGTGTAAGAGCATATACAAGGCGTTTTAGGTAGACTGACTATAATTTTGGTTTAGTTGACTTCTCATTATCAAGGTGCCAATCTTTCTCAAGTAGTGTACTAGCTATTCAATTGTGACGCGCTATCCGTACTTATGGCGCTGCTTGGTCTTTATGATTTTCTTATATCGCATTTCAGCAGATTAATACCTCACACAGGTTTCTTTTAAAGTACCATATTTACAGGTGTTATTGTTAAAGGAATAAAGTGAGTGGTATAAGGCGGATTAGCGTCTGTAATGCAGTGGTTTTGGCTAAAACTTTGATTCTTCTTACTATTGGTTTGCTTCAACTCTACAAATAAAACAAAAAAGCATGTTTTTGTAGTCAAACCATTGTATTCACAAATAAAGCATGATTTTGCTAGACTTATAATAGTTTAATCATGGTATCTGTGGTAAATGGTTATGCAAAAGGTAGTCAATATGCTAAAAAAAATGAATGCTAATCTTTTACAAGAACACATAACCAAAGCAAACACGGTGAGGTAAAGTTAGTTTTATATTCACATTCAAATTTTCTCTGTAGGTATTATTTGCAAATTCTAAATACGAAAATTATATTATCTGTCAATGACTATCAAAGCACACCATAGTCCACAGTCAATTAAATAGTGTAATGTTATTTTGAAGTCAAACTTACATATTCAAAGTAGCGTGGTAGGGACCATGTCACAAGACAAAATTAACAAATGTGTGAAGATAAAACAAACTTTACCTCAATAAGTTTGTTATATACAGTATTCACACATTTGGAATTTCTCCTTAATAATATAATTTCAGAAAAGTATTATTTGCTAATTCTAAGGGTTGAAATCATATTAGCAGCCAAAGACTAACATTGTTGTACATGGTCAACATAGCGCTAACAATGTTGTTTTGAAGTCATGCTTGCATGTGATTTTAGAAAGAATATTCTAAGTACCATGGTAAACAATATAGCAAGGGCATCACAAGTTGTTACTGAATGAATGTGCGAATATAAAACTAACTTTACCTCAGTAACAAACACTACTTGATCTTTATTCCAGCACATTTAATCTTTTAGAATCTTAGTGTTTAGAGTTTGATTATTAATTAAGTATTTTCTTAATGTCTGCTAATACCACAAATGTATAATCTAATCCCACAATAACTGGGATTAGAGGGAAGTTTAGTTGTCATGGAAATTTGTTGTAATGATATCCGAGTACTGATTGTGACTCCCTTGTGCTGATATGGGAAAAAACTTATCGTGTGTCTCTCCAGACACTCAGGCACATTACTGATGCTGATATCAGGTGTCAAATCGCTGCAAATGTTTTATGCAGTTCAGTGTCGCACCAGCAAACAACAAAAAGAGAGATGTCACGTAGTGTTGACTCTCTCAGCTTTGGACGGCAGCCCGATGAGACGCACATACTCACCTGTGTTTGATGGCAGACCCCTAAAACCAGCTCTCCTTTAGGCTTTCATTTACTACCTCACTGCTTCCCCCAACACACAAACACTCAACCGTTTAAGTTAATGTGTAACGTGCTATCATACTGACCCTTTCAGGGCCGTCTTTGATGCTACACCTGCTTCTCTTCTGACCCCTGCTTGAAATTTCACCTAGATGTCTCTATATAGCTGGAATCACATGATGTGTGGCTATAGTCTTGTGCCTGAAAGCCTGTGATTGAGTTTAAATTTAAAATGCCGTGTTTGCAGTTCCTTAGTGTCCCATGAAAGCTAATGAAATTGCCAGTGGAATGTGTTTCTGAGTGTCTCTGCATCCGGACATCTGTTTGATGTGCTCGGTGTAACCTCATCTAGGGTGCATTGTATAAAGATATCTAGCACCTCGCCCTCAGTATTGGAGACTGAGTTTGTCACCTGTTGTGGTGGCACCTGGTGGAGTTTGTTTTCTTGTATCACTGAGTTGTTTGCTAAGATTGGTTTTGAGAAGCCTTTGCCTTTGTGGTTTGCTTTTGATTAGATTTCATCCTTTGATTTGATAGAAGCTTTTGGTGTCATTTGAAGCTGATTTTGATTCTATTTTCTGCTGCATGTGAAATTCAATTAAACGTTCAGTGGCACTTTAACATGTTTTTATAGCAATGTGTGAAATTTGTGTATAATTACGGTTCAGTTCTGAAAAAATCTGTTTTCTGTTGATGCACCAATCTTAAATTTAATGGCCATTTCCAGCTGCATTCTTTTAAGCAAAAACTGGCTAATTTTAATTAGTGTTTTTAAAAATGTATTTTTTCTAGTGTAAGATACAAGAAAACATGAGATCATAAACTGTTTATTTGCTCCTTTACATGCTGTTTGAACTTTGAGTCAACCACTGTATTTTAATAACAGTCCAAGAAACGTGTTGCAGTACATAAAGTTAGAGACAGTTGAAGTCATAATTATTAGCCCCCCTTTGAAATTTCTTTTCTTTTTTAAATATTTTCCAAATTATGTTTAACAGAGCAGGGACATTTTCACAGTATGTCTGATAATATTTTGTCTTCTTGAGAAAGTCTTATTTGTTTTATTTCGACTAGAATAAAAGCAGTTATTAATTTTTTAAAAACAATTTTAAGGTCAAAATTATTAGCCCCTTTAAGCTATATATTTTTTCAATAGTCTACAGAACAAACCATCATTATACAATAACTTGCCTAATTACCCTAACCTGCCTAGTTAACCTAGTTAATCCTTTAAATGTCACTTTAAGCTGTATAGAAGTGTCTTGAAAGATATCTAGTAAAATATTATTTACTGTCATCATGACAAAGATAAAATAAATCAGTTATTAGAAATTACGTATTAAACATATTATGTTTAGAAATGTGTTGACAAAAATCTTCTCTCCGTTAAATAGAAATTGGGAAAAAAATGAACGGGGGCTAATAATTCTAACTTTAACTGTACATGAACAGTTTTTGATTTTAAATATAGTTATTTTTTCCTAATTTTTCTAAAAGTAAAAACAAAATGTCTGACTTTACCTTTTACATGAAACAGAAACAAAAACTGATTGGCAAAATATAAAAAAAATACATATTCACTCTCCAGTGTAAGTAGGTGGCACTTAAACAATAGAAGAAATATTCACCGCGCACGAGCAATCCAGTCTCATTCACTTCCATTCATTTTTAGACGTTAAAACATCTTGTTGCTTGGTTGCAAACTGATATTTTTTCTGCTTTGTATAATCATGCAAACACTTGTTTATAGAGCAAGTAGTTTGACCATTTTCTGCGGTTTATCAACTCTGTCATTTCTCCCATAGACAACTAAATCGGAAGTTCTAAAACAATCGCAAAACCGAGTGCACTTCTGCATTGCAGAATAAGGTCAATAGTGTTTCTGTGGTTACCATTGTAAACAAAGAAAGCTGCACTTATAAATGTTACTTTAATCAGAATGATATGAAAATAAAGTCAAAAGAAAATACAATCTGATCTCTCAATTCTTTCTAGAAATGCATTAATATAACCTCCTACCTCCCAGTTCAATATTTATGATTTTTTTTCTTTCAATATTTTGTACATTGTGAATTATAAGCTTGCTATGCCTAGTACAATATTTAGTCTCTGGTGCATCTCTGGCTTCTGTTTATATCTCACGTAGAGACTTCATTATAATTTCACACACTTTGCATTCTTTTTAATCACAATGCAGTTTGAGCACACATCTGAAATGGAGATTGTCTGAAATAATGTTAAAAAAAAACACACCAAAAAAAAAAAAAAATCAACAGCAATCTAAAGTTAACCTTTTAGTTTTTAATTGGATTTCATTGATTTTGTTTTGATTCACTACAAAGGACTGGAGTCATTTGTTTGTGAAGCTTGTCATCTGTATGTTATTACATGCAACCCATAAAGAAGTTTTTTTGGTGATTATTTGATTGCCTTTTTGAAATCGCATCACATTCAATTCTATTTTCAAACAAGGCTAAAACAGTGTGTAGATTCAATGGTGAGGATGCAGGAAATACTTCAATTAGTTAAACATGGATCTTTAAGGAAATCCATATAAAGACCAAATATAAATCTTGAGTGCTCCAGAAACAAATCTTTGAACCCATGCTTATAGATTAGGTCTCTTTATCAGATCTATGCAGTCAGCAGCAGGTTAGTAAGTTCTTCACCTGTTAGTTGTAGATTTGTGTTACCGTTTTAGTGGATGTTGAACTTCAGGAGTGTGAGAGACAGTACCCACGAGAGCCTCTCTGGTGGCACAGTGATATTGACGATAGACACGGCAGCTGTATCTGTCTGTCAGAGGACCACTACGCTTCAAGGCTAAATGGCAGCGTCAGCCACACCTGATTGGGAGCTTGCTGGGCTGTTGCTAGGAGACGGTTACATGGGCCTTTAGTAAACAATTATCTATTGCCCTCTGAGTTCCCTTCCCCCTTAACTGGTCTTTCAGTGGAACCACTCGTTCCCATCTCACCTGGGAAAGAAGTGCTAGAGCCTCACAACTGATTACACTATTGACTGTGTAATTAGCCAGTCACAGCTGGCTGCGTCTCCGGTCAACAAAAAGCAGTAATTGTCCAGTTGAGCATCAGAGCAGGTGGCTGCTGATTGGGACTGATTATAGATTGCTGCTCCCCCAAGGCCTTAAAATGTCCAAGAAACCAGTGTCCACCTTTTTAGGTGGATGTTTTGGCTTTTTATGTGGGTTGACCCAAAGCCCCAGTCATGGCTTGACGGTGTCACGTTTTCCCCGCTAATGCATTGTAAGGACAATACCTAATTAGTAACGAAGTCCCTTTAACGCAGGTCATTTTATGTGGCAGCCATCTTTGAAATGCCTCCTGGGCAGTATGCTCGGGTAAAGTATAGATCGGGTTTACTGCCCTAGGGTACAACCACTGTTTTTCATTACAATGACAGTTGGGTAGACGTTAATAAAATGGTCCGAGCCCCTCCCCCAGAGAATCGTCAGTCTAAAGTGATCGTTGATTGGCTCCTGTACTAGAAGGCGGAGCTTTATTCACCATATTGACCATTATAATTTCCCAATTCAAAACTGTACAAATGAAATGTCTTGTGTCTTTGTTAGTAATTAAGGTTGCGCAGTAAATCACATACATGTCAGTAAACCCGGTTGTGTGATAAGTGGTAAATTTCCAACGTTTACTACGTTATGCAAAATATCACATTCGATTATTCAAATCATAAATAAACATAATTTTGACAACTGTTTGTGTGGCTTCTCAGTGAACTATGGCCCTTTTTAGTAAATACTACTAATGCTACATCTGAAAGCACGTGGAATATAAAGACATGTTTTTACTCCAAACTCACTTCATAACTCAACTCAGTTGAGTGTTTGAAATAAATCACACAATTGTGCTTCCATGACAAGATGTGTATGGCACTCGCAAAATTCACTATACTGTACTAAATTAGACTTCATTAGACTATTGTTTTTAGGTTGATTGGTCTTGCTTTAACGTTTAAAACATTTAACATTTTGAATGTTTATTTGGAAAATTATATTGATGTACTGCAAAAAAGCCTTTCTTTTTTATTGTAATGTTTTCAGAAATAATTAGTCAGAATTAAGTGGGTTTGTCCTTGAAACAAGCAAAATAATATGCAAAAAACAAGCAAAACAATTGCTAAATTACAAATGTGATTTTATTTATTTATTTTGCAGTCCATTTAGTAATAAATTGAGAATTGGCAGGTATGGAAATGTAAATGTAAATGCTGTAATATGTAGTCAGATGTTTTTGTTTGACACAGCATCTTGAAGAACATGAAAAATAATCATTAGCCAAAAACATGGTCCTAGGTGATTCATAATATGTCAAGTCAAGGACTTCTTGCACTTTGATAATCAAAGAAGTGTATATACTGGATGAATAAAATGAAAACTAGGGCTGCACGATATTATATATTGCAATATATATAAAATAAAATATTGAGATCTAATTTCACCAGATGGCTTGAATAACTTTTGCAAAGACTTTAGCTTGATTATTATGATAATTTTATAGGGGATTGAAATATAAATGTGTTTTTTACATATGATAAACAAAATACAGTCATAAAAGAACACAATGGAGCAAATATTAAAGTGAAATAAACAGTGAGTTATGGTTATGGAGAGTATAACAGTATTTGGTTACAGAAATTGAATAATCAAATGTAAAATGGCATTGTATAGTCCTCATCATATAAATTGTTCAATAAAATAAATCTTTCTTAAACTTTTTTTTATGATCTATTAAAATGCTTACATAGTCACAGGCCTTAAAAACACATGCACATGATTAACTTTCACTCTATTATGCTTAAATTCTGCAGAGTCTTCACGAATCTCATGTGTTTTGACCTGTGGTTCCTGGTCACCTATAATCCCAACTCAACATTGAATATCTTGCGATGTGGCTATTGCAGACACTAGTGGTGTAAAGGATCACAAATCTCGCAGTTCGGATCACATTATAATTTTTTTACTCCCGGATCGGACCATTTTTTGGATCAGCCAAAAAGAGGAGACTACAAATGTAATTTGCTTTCTGTTTATTGCAAAAACAGTACTGCAAGACATGCTTAGTTTTAACAATTTATTAAAAATAAATTGAAGAAATAATCAGCTAAATGAAAATAAATCGTAAAATGCTGATCACGCTAAATGTATAAAGTGTATATTTAGTACAAAATGTATATTTAAATGTATATTTAGTCTCATTTTCAATAAATGATAAAGTTATTCACTCATCATTATTCAATGGCATATTTTTGATGACTGGTTGTCGCCACCTATTGGTTAAATAATGTAATTGCTGCCTACAGCTTTCATTTTTGAGCATCGTTAAATGCACATGACTGTGATTTTTAATCTTTACCATAAACATCAGTGGTTTTATTTAAACTATAAACTGTTATCCCAGTACTGCTGTGTTATTCGACTGTTTGTAACTTTAAAACTAACTCAAAAGACTAAAGACTGAATCTCTTAGGGTGAATAAACATGAGCAAATCTTAAAATCTCTAATGGTGTTGAGATCCCGATCTTTTCATGATTAACTGTGCAGCTTACACTGAATGCATTAATGCAGGCTAAACAAGCAGTGACAGAAAACACCTTTAATAACCTAAGAAACCCACATCATCCTGAATAACCTACCACAACTTCTTCCGTCATTATATTTTATGCTTTCATACATCATACGGGGCGATCTCTCTGTGATCGTTACTAATTTAGAATTAATCTACAAGTAAAAAAAAAAAAAGAATTAATCCATGGGTCACATGTGTTCCGAACCGTGGGTTGTGATCAACCGTGATTCCTTACACCCCTAGCAGACACACATTGCGATATTGATGCTTAAATGATATATTGTGCAGCCCTAATGAATACCCATGGCATCTGATAATACATTGAGATCTTAGAAAGTGAAACAATTGGTCTGTATATAAAAATGATCATCGAATCAATGAAACTGGCCACAAATTGATGGATTTCATGATGGATTTTGTGTAAACAAGAACCAAGGTTGCCACCAAAAATCTTCTACTAAAGAACAAAGGTGACCTAAGTGTAAGAACATTTACAGCTGTTTTTTTTTTTTGCTTGTTGTAGCTCACTGCGTCAAAAACCATTTAACGTTCAAAGATATTTTCTAACTGTGTTATGAGTGTTGTAGCAAGGGGTTGAATGTAAACATGAAATTTCTATGATGATTTTATTGATGCGATATATTTAACATCTAGCTATTATCTCTAATTAATTCATAAGTTAGTGGATTACTTGGTTGACCCTGTGGTACATCCCCGGTCAAAGCAGAGCAGCTATTGTTTGAACTGGCTGCACTATTTGCAGTCATCTGCAGTGGTTTGTGATGTTACAGGAAGAGCCAGTATTGATTCCTCCCTCTCCATGGAGATTCGCTGTGGTGATTCACCAGGAAGTTTAAGATCATGAGGAATCTAGCTGGATGTTAGAGTCTCTCCCTCTCTCTTCCTGACCCTGAAATAGCTTTTTGTTCTGCCACCACAATAAACATTTTCTTTCTTGTGACCTGGGGCAGAGAGGTTTTTTGTACCCATGTCTTCCCATTAAATGAAGGGAAAGGCTGCATTTTCCCTCTCTTGAATGCAGCAGTCATGGTAGGATTATTTTTAGCAGTGGAAAGACTGGGCCAATTAAGAGACAGTGTGCCTGAGGTGACTTTATGAACAAAATCTGTTACGCTACAGGGTGGTTTGAGAGAGGTCGTCTTTGGATGGCACATTTTGTAAACACAGACTACCTAGTTTTGACCATGTTTATTTGTAATAAAGCATTTAAAGAGAGAATGTTTAGATTCTTTGTGAAGCGTGAAATCCAGGCACTTCCTACTCCATCACTCCCACACGATGGACTCTTCAAAACTATTAAATGGCCCTTCCTGGTTTGGAGATTGCAGAAGGGCCTCTGCCAAAATTGATTAAAGGATAAAATGCTTGTACTGAAAATCTACTTAATGCGAGTATGATTGTAATGCTAGGGTTCTGGCAAGGGTCGTTAACCATTCACACCAATGTAGGGTACAATTATAGATTTTGGTTGTACGATTATAGTCTGAGAAATAATCAAGTTTTTACGGTTATAACGATTATTATGCGTTCATTAATTTTATAACACTACTAGTTTAGAAAACCACTAGAAAGCTCCTTATATTTTAAAGTGTTGTTTATTGTTGCTCAGTAACCAATTAATACAGCACAAAATAATAATAAAAAACAAACAATAGTCCATGTCTCTCTTTGCTTAAAAATAAGTTTTTTTTTTTTTTTTGACATTTAAACGGAAGTAATAATTTTACACTGAAAATAAATCACAGAACAATGAATTAATAAATAAGTAAATAAATTATTAAATAAAAAATGGTATTTGTCGAATGTAGAGCTTAAAATGAACTTTTAGTAACTAAATAGAAAAATAATATGCATCTCAAGAAATAACGGACAAAAGAAAGGAAGTCTCACTTCTATTACTCTTTGAAAGTTTTGTTTCTGGTTTGTATCATTTTTAATGCGCAGTCTCGTTATTAGGGATAGGTACTGAAACTCAGTACTTTATCGGTATCGGTGCTACATTATAAAAGACAGAAGTATCGATAAGCTCTGACATTAACGGTTCTGCTATCGGTACTAGAGAATTATTGCTGAATAAACATAACTTACAGTGGCATAATTTAAATGACCAACCTTTTCTAATTTGCGATATTTGATATTTGTCTGCACAGTTGGCAATCTCACATGAGAAATGCTCGTGTTTCCGGTGAGCCCGTCAAGTATAAAAGCCTTCACGGTTCTCGGCTGTGCGCGCACACTCAGCGGAGGCTTGCGCTATGCGCACACAGATATCTCGTGCACACACAGCTCGTAAGCTTGCGGAGTGAACAAAACGAGTTGTATTTCTCGAGTGCACAGCGACCATGCCCGTTGCAACAAACGCATCAGGTTGTTTTCTTGTATAAGCGGAAACGCAAGCAATCTGGCAAAGTGAAAGTATCTTTCAAAAGTGCATTAACTGCAGAAAGACAAATGAAAAGTTTTTGACTACCTAGCTACTAACGGTAACGTTACATCATCCTCATCGTTATGCCAGCAGTCAAGCACCTAAATTAGTATAATATTAATAGTTTAATAAACACACACATTCGGTTACAATGAAAACAGTATTTTTTTCTGCAGTAGCCCAAGTAAACCTTAAACATAATAATAATGCTTTTACAGTAGCTGCATTTACAAATATAGCCTATGAATAGCCTAATAATAAACTATGCTTATTAAGAAAATATAAAAACCAGCTTATTTGTACATTGCAAGATGCTACAAAACTGTTTTAAAAAAACAGTTAACTCCCAAAACACCGTTACCTCATTTATGTGAATGCGTTAATAAAAAATCATAAACATTATATCATTTAACTGCATTTTGCCACTCAAAGAGGGTATTTTCAACTGCAGAGCACAATAAACCAAGAAAGATCCCGACTTCTGCCAGAAAAGGCAAACATGTTGATTTTTCTTCAGAAGAATGGTTTAAAAACTGGGAGTCATTTTCCTTCAAACCATTGTACATTCTTTTACAGGAAAAAAATATTAGTTTGTTTTACAATTATTGGTTTACTTTTATTTTACATTAAAACGTAATAATACAATAAAGTGTTGTTAAATCTGGTCAATTTGTTTTTTCATAAAAATACACTACAAAAAGTACCGATAAGAGAACCGTTAAAGTACCGAACCAATAAGTGGTATCGATAAAAGTAGTAATTCTGTTAAAACCTTAACGATACCCATGCCTACTCGTTATGCGCCAACATTATTCTGTGTTTGTGGAAAAGCAGATGAGTCACCCAGCCTAATATACGAGTGGGGCAGAGCAGGATTCTCGCAATAACCACTTACCCAATACAGTTCTTTTTTATGAGCCGCAATTTTAAATTTAGTTAAGTCAAGCTTATTTGGCGATGATGTATACAGTGTTAGATTTTACATATAGCGGCCATTTGCACTAAACACGCAGTGAATGCAAGGCCATTAAACAGCTGAACCACTCCGAGTCTTTCAGCACTCTCTCTGAAAACACTTGATTAATCTCAGCTGGCGGATCAACATTCACCACATGATCGCTCTCATCTGCGCCATTATCTTTAACTTTAGGTAGGTTTGCAAACCTGTGTACTTTTCATTGCGTCTTCCTCCAACTTCAGCCATTTGCATTTCCCGCATTCACAAAAGCTCCCGGTCCCGGCGCGTTGGAAATAACGAACTTGCCTTAGGGCTTACTCACACTATGCTATCCGAACCGTGCCCAGGCCCGTTTCCCGGATCGTTTGAGAAGTGTGAGTGCTCTGAATCGGGCTCAGGCACGGTACTCTTGGGCGGCCCTGGCCCGGTTGGAAGAGGTGGGCCAGAGCGCGGTTCACTTGGGCTCAGGCGCGGTACGCTTACAGTGTGAGTGCAAGCGTGCCTGAGTCCGAAACTGAAAGCGATACGTGACTTTTAAGGGACTGTATCATATGGATTAATTAATCATTCGTACTGTTCAATGAACGCAAACTGTCGTAGTTTATTAAAGACGCAAACCCCTCACTGCACGACAGCTGCGCCTTCAGCAAACTTCTTAATTCCTGCAGCATGAGGACTTTATGATTGTTTATGAGCGTCAAAATTGGCTGATCTGTTTGGCGAAATATTAGACTGCGTGTCACCGCATATCAAACGACTTAAACGATATAACTAAAGAAATCTCCACTGTGCTGAGTGAGAGCGCTTCCTGAGCAGCGCGTCATCGATGACGTAAGCGCGCACAGGCCCGAATGTAATGTGAGTGCAGGCCGTCGGGGGAGACGGGAGGGGGGACAAGCGTGCTTTGGCCCGGTTCAAGGCAACTGTACATGGTGCGAGTACGGCCTTAGTTAATAGCCTCAGCCATAGTTAATCCAGTGTGCGTGGTTATCAGTCTCTGTGTACAAACTCGGAACGTTAAACTAGTGCACAGTTGCCATAACTTTGTTTACTTGCTACAGTTTTGTTCTGTGCAGAAACACGGTGTTGAGAAGCCTTTACGATTAATTAACCGTGTAAAAATAAATCGCGGTTAATTGCTAAACCGGTTAATCGTTGCATCCCTACACCAATATTGATACAAAAAGTTTTGACAATTATTAAAACTAATTGAGATATGCTCTTAGTGTGCATAGTTTTCATTCTTGGTGTAAAAAAAAAGTGATTAGGACTGGCATCCGGAGGAGTGAACTGAAGAATAACCACTCTTTTGTGCTGTACTTCAGCTAGGTACTCAAGAAAGCATGTTGGTGCTTTTAGAAGAGCCTGACTATGTTGAGTGTTACCCTCATGAAGAGTGCAAGATAAACTGGTTCCCAAATTAAGGGCTTCCATTAGGTTGAACGTACCGAGCTACCACCAGTGGTAATTATAATGGACTTTCTGTCTCCCCTGAGAAGGGTCATAGAAAACATGGGGTCCTTTCAGTGGGAAGAAGTGGGAGTTAGAGAGCTTAACCCTGATGTCCCTTTCCAATAACACTGGAAGCTACTATGTGTGTGAGAGAGAGCTGTTTCTATTGTTAGTTCCTGCTCTCAACTAATTGTTTTCAACTACCCATGATGCTCTATCTCCCTGGCACTGGGTTCCTTAACGACAGTTTTACAAATGACAGCATGAATGATGACTTGCAAGTACACAAAGTGCCTGCTTATTCATTTCCAGCTGTATGAATTTGTTCAGGAAGAGCCTGATTGTTTTCTTCTTCTGTGTTAGCGTATATGGATGTGGCGCAAGTGGGATTGTGTCTGACTAATGCATGCGCACCTTCCTGAGGGAGCTAATGAATTGCGAGCAGGTGTGCTGCAGTGATTAAAGTGCATTACCGCATGGCAAGTTTAATTCCCGCTTGACCTCTGACCTTGTTCAAAATGATAATGATTGTAATGGAGTTGTTGCTCATGTGACTGTAACCTCTTGGGATGGCAGCACTATACTAGATTGCTATTCTGCAAGTAGGTCTGTTCAGCGTGATGTGAAGCTACTTAGCAAAGGCTCTGCCATTTTAACTTGATGCCGATACTGGAGTAATCGACAGTACTGTAACTGGACTAGACCGACAGGGAGACAACTGGCTTGTCAGATGGTTTGATGATGAGCTAGCAGTCTAGAGTGTCAAATGGCCGCCTCACTGTAGTAACTGAAGGGCTGCTTGCCAAATGAATGCTTGCCAATGAGTTGAATATGGAATAGTGTCATTCCATATTGAGCTCATAACACTAGTGTAAGAGCAGCTATCAGGTGGAATAGTTCCACAGATGTCATTGATGGATTTACATTCATTTTTCTTTAGAGTAATATGGCTGAACCGCTGTGTAATACATGGTTTGGAAGGATTGAGAGCTGTGAGAATTGATCCAGGCCAGCGTCTTTGGGAGATCTGTGAGCTGTGCCCACTGGGATATGGCAGCTTCCAACCTCACAGCCTGTTTCGGTTGCTGCCAAGCAGCCATGCTAGTCTCAGTTTCTACAAATGCTGCAGTTAAAACCTCTCTGAAATGAAGAGGAAATGAGCGATTGCTTCTTTGTTAAATGGTGATTATACCATGTCATTATACTATACTTTACTTCACTATACTATACTAAACTAGACTTCATTAGACTATTGTGTTGTTTTAGATTGATTTGGTCTTGCTTTAACATTTAAAAATTTGGACAATTGTATTGATGCACTGCAAAAAAGACATAATTAAGTGTGTTTATCTTTAGAACAAGCAAAATAATATGCCAATTGCGCAAGTAAAACTATCTTGTTCTTTGTTTGAAACAAGATTATTTTACGAAACACCCTGACATAGGCATGGGAGGGTATAAGATTCTGACGGTATGATAACCTTGGATAAAAGCATCACGGTTTCACGGTATTGTGATTACTGCTCAAAAATATATTCTTTTTATATATCTGGTTAAAGATCAAAAAACTTGAACACAAAATATTTTATTTTTAGAAACATTTATGATATTTTGTAGTAAACATGTCAGGCTAAATAATTCAAATCAATCATTGACTTCTGCTGACTTCATTAGTTTCAAAAACACAGATTTCTTTACAATTTTAAACGGATAATTTTCTGCTGGAAATACTGTTGTCATAAAAACAAACAAACAAAAAGAATGTTAAAAAATAGTACATATATCGTAGGATTGGTATAGCAGAAAAGTTTGGTGGTTTTGAAACCTTGACTTTTTCAAACCACGATATACCTTGAAAATGGTTATCATCCCATGCCTACTCTGACATATTATATTGCTGGTTTAACAGAAAAAAACTCACTTAATTTACACAAATGTATTTGACTTGTCTATAAAATAATTCCCACTTTAGAAATTGTTAGATATTTGGACTAGTGTCAAGACAAAAACTGTAAGTAAGAAAAGCATGTGCATGATGGCAAGTTTGGCACTCTTTTAAATGGGTTTAAATGATTCAATTTGATTGATATCAATCACATATACACTGTAAAAAATGCAGGGTTCCACATAAATCATTCATGTTGACCCAACACAAATCGATTAAATTAACTTGACACTAGGGTTGACTCCAGATATATGAACTGTACCTTTAATTTTACCTGCTCAAAGAAAACACTCTGCATCAATCAAAAGTCAAGTCAATGCACAGAACAACATGAGCATTTAAAACAGATAAACAAACATAAATATTATTTTGCTTGTTGAGCGAGTTGTTAAACGCCTATGATTGGTCACATGCTCAACAGAAAGAGCTGCGATTGGCTCTAATGCACTGGCACTCGTCATTGAGTGACACTGATAAACAGACACTGCGATCACAGCTCATCCGTGATAGACACAGTGGAGAAAACTCGCTCTGCAGACACACTCGTGTCTGGATCTACAAGTATTGCTATAACAGACGAGAGGAGAGGAAACGTCACGCCAGCATGTCAAACGGGCCACATTGAGAGAGAGAGAGAGAAATGGAGTTTACTTTCACATTCTCCATGAAATAGGGGCTTCTGCTGTAAATTCAGTGTCAGTGAAAGACTGTCCAGCAAACAGTTTTGGCATTTTAATTACGCTCACTCGCCTCTTTTGCCATAGTATTTTACCGCATATGACATAAATGATGTCAGTACATAATAACTGGTTAGGATCTATTACTGAACTGATGCCGAATTGTCCGCGTCTGCATTGCGGTGCACCGAAGAAACAATTAATTTTGACACCTCTACCACTTACCACTGTTGCAAGGTTTTATATCATATATTGTCTCTTAATGGGAGTAGTACCCGCTCTTGGCCTGAGCAGTTGATTATTTTAATTTGGTTTGTTTATATAGTACACTTTATAGAAGTGTGATAAGCCATAAACACTTTTTGCTTTTTCCTGTACGTACAGTATCTGACTGTCTGTCTGTGTGTGTGTGTTCATGGCCACTGCTGTCCCTTCTTGCTTAATTAGCACCCAGAGGGGAGGGGTTTGTTGTATTGTCATTGCTAATGATCTTGTTGGCATAGCAGCAGAATGCTAAATGAGCCGTGTGTGTACACACTCACCCAGAGCGTGCCCTGCGTTGGCCAAGTCTGCAGCGATAAGCACCACGCAAGCATAATTTTGTATCTCGCTTGGTGCTCCTGCCTTTCAGACTCACAGGACACTTGTCTGACTTGCTTTATTGATGGCGATGTCTCATGGGTCTGCAAGGTTAACTGGACGCATTGTAGTCGATGATGGTGCTTTATTATTGTGTCTGTAGGAACTCAACCCCAGTGTGGGAATTTGCTGAAAGAGGGGAGGATACAGAGCTTCAGAATATCATTTACTGGCCTCGGCTTAGAGTGCACGTTGGGTTGCGTCTTGTCCTCCCATGGCCATAATGCAGCTTAAACAATGCTATTGTCCGCTTTTGTGCCCTGGAAGCCTGGCGGAAAATGACAATTGACTGAGCTGAAACAAGTCATGTCATATGGACTTGTAGTGTGCAGAGGTCACTGCCACATTTGAAGAGGGATTTCGGAGTTGGAATAACCAGGGATTGCTCTTCTAAGGTTGTGTTGATTATGAGGATGGATGTGAAAGACATTTCTCGATGTGGTTGTTGATCTGAGCTATTTGTATCACAATATTTTCCACTCTCCAGTAGGCATGGGCCGGTATAAGATTCTGATGGTATGATCACCTTGGATAAAAATATCACGGTTTCACAGAATAGTGATTACTGCTCTACAATAAATAATTTTTAAATGTCTGGGTAAAAAACAACTACTTTTTTCCCCTTTGAACACAATATATTTTATTTTGAGTAGCATTTAAATATTTTGGAGCAGTAAACATGTCAAGCTAAATAGGGCTTACTCACACTATGCTATTCGAACCGTGCCCAGGCCCGTTTCCCGTATCGTTTGAGAAGTGTGAGTGCTCCGAATCGGGCTCAGGCACGGTTCACTTGGGCGGCTCTGGCCCGGTTGAAAGAGGTGGGCCTGAGCGCGGTTCACTTGGGCTCAGGCGCGGTACGCTTGCAGTGTGAGTGCAAGCGTGCCTGAGCCCGAAACTGAAAGTGAGACGTGACTTTTAAGGGACTGATATGGATTAATTAATCATTCGTATTGTTTAATGAACGCAAACTGTTGTAGTTTATTAAAGACGCAAACCCCTCATTGCACGACAGCTGCGCCTTCAGCAAACCTCCTAATTCCTGCAGTACGAGGACTTTATGATTGTTTATGAGCATCAAAATCGGCTGATCTGTTCGGAGAAATATTTGACTGCGTGTCACCGCATATCAAACGACTTAAAAAATATAACTAAGGAAATCTCCACTGTGCTGAGCGAGATCGCTTCTCTTCCTAAACTGAACAGCGCATCATCGATGACATAAGCGTGGATAGGCCCGAATGTAATGTGAGTGCAGGCCGTCGGGGGAGACGGGAGGGGGCACAAGCGTGTTTTTTTTTGCCGGTTCAAGGCAACTGTACATGGTGTGAGTACGCCCTTCGTTTCTAAAACACAGATTTCTTTACAATTTAAACCGGCATATTTAGAGATCTTTGGAGATACTGTTGTCCTAAAAACTTAAGTAAAAAATTGTACACATACCTTAGGCACGGTATAGCAGAAAATTTTGCCGGTTTTAAAACCTTGACTTTTCCAAACCGCGGTATACCTTGAAAATTGTTATCGTCCCATGCCTATTCCCCAGACTATATCGTTATTATATCATGATATGACAAATAAAGGAATCACATTTTAGGAGACATTAGTTTAATTGCAGACAAAATATTTATTTTAACCTTATACAACTAGAAATTGTGAGGGATTGGACATGGGCTTTTTTATTGCAACATGAGGCAGGCCTGTATTAAATCCATTGCATATGACATAAAATATTTCATAAAGGTAATTACAAACTCAGAAATGTTGAACATGCTAAATTACTTAATTATATGATTAAAATCAGTTGAAGAAAGTACCTTCTTATCCTCTTAACTCGAGCTATTAGAGCAGGTTATCTTTTTGGGTTTGTTTACTTTATAGATTCATATGCATTTCTTAATAAACATTATCATAAAATAATTGTGGATTTTCTTAAAAGACATTTTTCTAAATATATTGTATATTGTAAATCTTGCCATATAATGTGGATAGAGATGATCAAACTTTGAAAAATGATTCAAACTTAAACTGCAAGCACAAATGTTCTATGTTAAATTAATGTATAACAAATCGATGTAGTTTTGATTTCAAATTAATTCTTGTTCACAATAATAACAAAAGTGCTGAACATTTAAAGTTTAATAACACTATAATTGTGTACAACTAACAATATGGGGCGATATGGAAAAACAAATAGACTAACTCGACTAGCTTTTTAGCATCTGTTTGCGTTCTGTTAAGAATGTCTACTGTGTTTACAGTTAAAATAAGCTGTGTATACATACAGTACATTCATTCATTTTCCTTCGGTTTAGTCCCTTTATCCATCAGGGGTCACCACAGCAGAATGAACCGCCAACTCATTCAGCACGTTTTACACAGCAGATGCCCTTCCAGCTGCAACCCAGTTCTGGGAAACATCCATACACACTCGTTCACATACATGCACTTCGGCCAATTTAGTTTATTCAATTCACCTATAGCGGAGGTCTTTGGACTGTGGGGTAACAGACCACCCAGAGGAAACCCACACCAACACGAGAAGAACATGCAAACTCCACGCAGAAATGCCAACTGATCCAGCCGTGACTAGAACCAGCGACCTTCTTGCTGTGAGGCAACAGTGCTAAGCCACCGTGTTACCCCACATACAGTACATGAATGCATAATATATCAACTTACAAAATGCATTATACATAATAAATGATGTTTACATTGACAAACTTGAGAGAGTTTAAAGGCTGACACTTGACAACTTGCAGAGAAGCGCTGACCTGGTCCCAGTCTGTTTAATGAGTTTTCCTCATGATATTTCGATAGCCTAATTTCTGTCGTTGTGTGGCTTTCCTCATTGAAGACATATAAGGGAGAAATTGATGTTGCTCCACAAGGAGCAAAATTCTAACTTTTGTGGGATAAAATCTATAATATATTACATTATATAAAAGAATGCATTTTCATTTCTCAAGTCAAAGGCCGACATGGCAGGTGTCTGAACATCACATAAGGTTTGTCGGAACATGTAACTGCCTGCCTTTTGTCTAATTTAGCAGCAGCTTAAAATTTGAAGAGGGTGGCCACCTCATAATTCTTTGTGTAGGAAAAACCCTTTTAGCAAATGGAACCTTCTTATACTCTGACCTCTCCTGTGCTGTGTGCCCCCTGAGTGTCTTCATCCTACATGCAGTGTTGTCTACAAACGTTGGTATTTGACCTCATCATCAACAACTTCATTGTTCTGTCATTGTCTTTTCACTTGAGATTTTCAACCAGCTAATTTTTGTAGTTGAACTTTCAGTGCATCCCTAATAAATGGCAAATTAGAGTTTATGAACGACAATATTCAAGTTATAGCAAAATCCATATCATGGCACAACATAATACCAGTAGTCATGTTCATACCGGTATAACCCCTACCCTCTGGTGTGACTTTTAAAGACACCTAGAAATCCCTGTTGAGCTAAACCAGTTGGGTTGGGGCTGAATGTGGGGTTTTGATGAGGGTATATGGAGAAGATCACATTATTCTCGGAATAAAAGGCTATCAAAGCCACCCAGAATCCCTCTTGAGCTACAGGTTGGATAAGAGTTTTTCTCTAGGTTCTTCCTCAGCAATTTTTGCCAGACATTTTCTTTGATCCCATCCCCTCCCCACCCTGCTCTCCTGTCATTACTCCAATCCAAAGAGCTGTTTCCTTTGGTTTAATTAGACTGCAAGCTCCCTTGTTTTCCTCGGAGAGTTGTTGTGGCTGGTCTTATGAAGAAGCTAGATACAAAAAATTGTATCATGGGTTTTGAATTTAAGATGGATGTGTAATCAATAAAGGGTTGACAGACAAGAAAAGGGCAAGAGAAAGGGTGCAAATGAAATGACCTGGTCACCCCCTGTCGACAGTGTGGCTGAGGCCCCTGCGTATTGGTGATGGAGTAGGGGACACCTTTCTCTTGTGAGTGATTGATTACAGAGCTGGCTTTTCAACCTTCTCTTCCCATCACTGAAGCAATAATGTGGACCTTGTGAGGTGACTGGACCTCCCTGACACCCCCAAACACTCCCCGACCAAGTCTAGACTTGGTTGACACAAACATGACCTTGTCATGTTGGGGTGGGTGACAGCCATCAAGTCTTTTGCTTTAGAGGGCCAGTAAGAACAAAGTGCGCTCATTTGTGATCAGACCTGTGCTGCGGTACCCTGGGGAAGAACAGAGACTGAATCTTGTTAAAGTGATCTAAGGGATCAGATTGCACTTCTTCTTAAAGCTGATTTATACTTCTGCGTCAAGCGCACGCGTATGCTCAGGCGCAGCCTGTTCGTGGTTGCATAGCCCCAGTCGTGGTCGACGCTGACACGCACAAAATGTAACTACATGTTCCAACGACGCGTATCGCAAGCTCTGTGATTGGTCAGCTTTGTAGCGCTGATGAGTGTGGGTGGGAGAGTCGCGTGAACCCGTTGGAGTGTGTCGAGTCTTGTAAAAGAGGTCCAGATGGAAAGTTTAGTTTTTTTGTTTACCTTATGATTAAAGTTGTTGCACGTCCGCCGGTTCCTGCCTCAAAATGAACGAGTTTGAGCTACTTCTACATTTAAGGTATCGTTCAGAAAAAACAAAACCCCAGCGAAGAAACTTGACACAGAGGAACATAACCTACTGCCTGCTGAAGTGTTATTGCAGAGCAACACAAACAGCGCGCAGAAGTATAAATGCACAACTTGCAAGGCAGGCAAGGTCACGCCGATCACTTGACGCAGAAGTATAAACTAGGCTTTAAATAGGATGTGGATTCTTGCAGTATAATGTTCTAAATTTGCTAAAGAGGGATTCCTTTCTGATTTAATGTCCATCACAATCTTTTCAATAACTTCCTCCCAATAAAATACATAATCAGGGTGATGAATCTAAATGAAATTAAGCAAAAGTTGTGATTGTCATGCACCTCTTGTCAGAGAAGCACGGTTCTGTAATACAGTAAGTAGAAATGATTCCCTGAAGGGCAATCTTTAGATTGGCACTCTTGAGCAGAATCTCTAGCTATGCCATATTTGAGTTTCTTCGAGTCTTTCTATCTTTCATTATCGGGCAATTAAATTGTATGCAGTAAAAATGCATTAGCAACTGATGCCATTAAGTAACCAGTGATGTTGTTAAGAGTTACTGATATATTCAGCATCTTTATTTGATCTGTTGTGTTTAAGGCATGGGTGAAAGCTGGGAACATTCATTGCTCTAGAATCCATATTGTGGTTAGGCAATGAAATACATTTAGGATTAACTATGTTTGTCTGAATTTCATTTGAGCAATATTTTCTAAAATGAAATGGGGATTTTCTTGTTGCGTCCTCAAATCTACAATTCAGATGAATGGAAAACTTTCTTGCATTGTTGCAACTTGATACAAAAAAGCATGTCATTGGCCTTTAATTGGCCTGGTGGTGTCTTGGATTTGTAGTAATTGAAGGTTGTGATCAGTGTTGTCCACTGCCTCTCCACCCTCGGTTTGGCCCATATCTCTGTGTCAATCAACAGTTCAGTTAAAAAGATGGGATTGGCATGCCAGATTAATGGAGATTACATGCTGCAGTAGCTCACTATGGAATGAATAAATGACCTGCAGGTCCCCTGAGGACAATCAATAAGTCTGGCACAGAACTGGTGCTCATTCTTTGAGTGAAGGGTTTAGTGTGTTTATCAACTTGAATATATCACTTTAAACATGTTGCTTTTAACTTTAAAGTTACTTTTTTTTAAAGATTGCTAGTTCTGGGTAAATAAAATTCAAGTTAATATCTCTGTATAACCAGCACAGTTTCAGGTTTCCCTCATCTATTTTGTTTTGCTGGGGTGTAGTCGAAACACTTGTGGGATTCTTAAAAAAAAAACACTAGGATTAAAACATCCTTCCAAAAATAAATGGTGGTAGCACTAGTGCTTTAAGGGGATACATTAAATATTTAAGAGAATTTTATAGCACAGACTGTATAGCTGCTAAAGTTAATTGACTTTAGTAACGTCAGTGGGTGCAGAGAATTGCATCTTCCTGGTAGGTCAGACAATGGAAATTTGCCTCTTTCTGCAATTCTTTTCCCAAATGCAGCTGATGGAATGAAGTACTCTTTCTCACTGAGGTCACAGAGGAATGGAGACCTATTTTTTTTTCCATCTCTTTCACATACCAGACCCAGATCTCTCCATTTCTGCTCCTATTTTCATTTGCTCTCTTTGTAGGGTATTGACATGGTGCTGAAGACCTCAGTACTTTAGATAAGGTGTGTGAAAGCTCTCAGGCTTCCTCACCTCACACTCGCTGTCAGCTGCATCTCACTTGTTCGTGACTCCCAGTGGTAAACACTTTACCCTGTTAGCAAAATCCCAACATTAATCTGTCATATGGTCATCGGTTGATTTAAAATAGACATTGTTTAATGTTGTAAACATTAGACTTGCACTAAGACAGTTCTTGTGTGTGAATGCATCAGAGCATTACAGCTGATTGCGTGTGTGTGCTGTTGCCAATTGAATTGGCGGTGTGGGAGCCTTTTGAAGCTGATGAGAAGCCTGATGAAAGGTCTCCAGGGTCATTCTTAGCCTCTCTCACTTCAGCCCCCTCTAATTTAAGCCCTGCCCCTCTTTAAACTACCCTGTCCACTGACTGTGGGAACCTGCACCTGTGGCTCCCTCCACCACCACCCTGCTAACCACCCACCTACTTACACATGCACACTCATGGTGTGCAGTCCAAATGTCCCAACAAAACTCCAGTACGTAATGCAAGTATATGATTTAGCTTATGCGTATTGACCCACGCCAGGCTGTCTGTGTTAGCTTGTTCACAGCCCGCTATAAATATCCTTGCTATCAGCGAAAGTAGTCCATGATATGGAGGAGAATTACTTGTAGGGAAATATGACATGCATCTCCAAGGGAGCTTGTTTGAGTGTGTTTTGTGCTGCCATTGCATGTGCTGCTTTTAGGGGTCGGACTGTGTGTGTGTGTGTGGCCGTAGGAATGTTCTCGGAGTGTCACGAGACTCAGGTTGATGGTGTCTCACAGTGATGGGTTTTAGATGGAGGTCTTTGTTCACTGGTCACCTCCCCCACTAGTCTTTATCCGCATCTAGCCCTTTGGGCAGCTGTCACATAATCCAGCTAATCAGAGACCGAGTGTGTGGGAACAGGACTGTCCCCGTGTTACCGTGTCTCTCTCTCACACACACATATATCCTCTCACACGCATACACCCTGACATTCTGACCTTTCTCTTTGGGTATGCGCATGCCATGCTCTGGTGCGCATTGACCTCATGTGCGCGACCAACCGGATCAATCTAGTATATTCATTTACTGATGGAGCTTTGGACCAAATCCACATGTCCAGATAAGCATGCACACACAACAACATGCATTTTACGTTTGCGCAGATGCTCGCTACCACGAGACCCCACTAATACGCTCTCTCACACCGGCCGCCCCTCGTGTTGGGGGAGGGGAAGAGAGGTCAGAAGCCCAGTAGCATGTCGTGGGATGATCCACGTTCATGTCAAATAATCCATCTTTTTAAGACGCATCTGTTGTACGTCTGCATGGATATGCGGCCCACCCACTCCCAATCCAACCCATCCAGACAGTCCTGGTGCTGACGCTAATCCCTGACTGCATCCTCCAGACCGTCCCACAGCCCCCAGCCTTTCCAACACACACATCCATGCTGTCTGACTCCGCCCCTCCTACTCCACCTCTGGAGAAGCGTGGGTAAATCTAGCAGGTTGCTACCCTCAGTGTGTTTATATGCGCATTCGTCACTGATTGATTTTAATTAGGCTACAGCAATCTCTGAAGTTGTACTAAAAGGTAATGTGGTTGTGTCTTGGCATTGTCAACTTGTCCGGTTGTTTTTTGCAGTGCATTCTGGGAATTTCCAGCAAGCGAATGTTTCACTTGCCTGGTGATGCTACCAATTCGCTTGTTAAGTCGTAACGTATGAAATACTGTTTCTGGGTCCAAGCCACTACTCATTTGAATTCAGAAAATATTCGATTATTCGTCATATCACACATTAAAGTGAATTTTCTATAAAATCATGGTGTACACAACAGTCTCTGGACTTGTTGCATCACAGACACCAATATTTTAATTCTTTATAAAAAGTTAATCACTTTCTGGTCATTGGATATTAGACATGGATATGTTTTGCAATCGTGATTTTCAAAAGTATTAAATAGTGATGTGTCAATCACGATTTTTTTTCTTCTTCAAATCAAGATAACTATTTTCTCACGATTTTCTGTAGATGTAAAGTAAAGGTTAATATGAGTAGCCTATTACTATTGTTATTTCTCAAACATATGGTAAAACAACAATAATAATATTAGGCCTATATGTAGATCTACTGTTGGTTAAAATGCTACATTTTGTAAAGACTTTGAATGGTGACTTGAACAGACTTAAATTTATCCTGGTTGTTAATTCACAGTAAAGTGATGACATCAGGATACAACTATTCATAACTCTAAAGTTGAATTATTGTGTTTGAGACATGTGCTTGCAATCTGTCATTGACAACAATATTAGATCATTTTTTTCCACTGGTAAAATTAGACATTTGTCATTATCAGTAGGGATGCAACGATTAACCGGTTTCACTATTAACCGCGCTTTAATTTGTCACGGTTAATTAATCGTAAAGGTTTCTCAACACCGCGTTTCTGCACAGAAAAAAACTGCAGCAACCAAACAAAGGTATGCCAACTGTGCGCTAGTTTGTACACCGAGACTAATAACCACGCACACTGGATTAACTATTAATAAGGCTATTAACTAAGGTAAGCTCGTGTAAATTGGTAATTTCCAATGGAGGGACGCGCACGCGACACAACGCGCTCACGCTTTTCAGCCGTACCTATTTGAGATGACAGGGAGATGTGTGACTGCGAGAACTGCAAACGGCTGAAGTTTGGGGAAGAAGCAATGAAAAGTACACAGGTTCGCAAATCCATTTAAAGGTACAAATAATGGCGCTGATGAGCCCATGTTAATACGAGAGAATGTTGATCCGCCAGCCGAGATCAATCGAATGATTTCGGAGAGTGCTGGAAAACTCTGAGTGGATCAGCTGTTTAATGGCCCGAATCTCAATGCTTTGCATTCACTGCGTGTTCAGCGCAAATAAACGCTAAATGTAAAATCTAGCACAGTATAGTCTATACAATATTGACTATTCAATAGGGACTTTGGTATAGTGTATATACCTATAAAAACAATAGTGCAAAATGTATATTTCTAACTGCAATGCTTCATTTTTGCTTGACGCAAACCATACATTTATGTCAATGTAACAGTTGGACTTTTTATAGCAGATAACTCACATTTAAGCACATTCAAGGCAGCATGTTAATGAGAAATGTAAAACATTGTTAGTATTTTTGTCATCAGAGTCATCAATAATATTTTATAAATATTAGACATTAATTTTGGAATTATTGCACAAATATCAATAAGTCACTCACAATAGAATTATCTAGTTTCTGTTTTTTGTTAGTCCTGATTGATGTTGTTTTCAAATACATAAATCTGTTAATATTTAATATTCAGTGGTGCTCATTCATTTTTGCTGGGTGCTCCTAAATTTTTTCTGGTGCTCTTAAATATTTGAAGTTGGGAGCACCAGTGCTACCAAGTAAAAAAGTTAATTTCGAGCCTTGCATTAGACAAATACTATTTTTTTTATTCTCATTTTTATTTATTTATTCATTGTGCTGTCATTTATTTACAGCGTAAAATTTGTTTAAAGTTTTATTTGTTTTATTTTTAAGCACAAAGAAAAATTGGACTGTTTGTTTTTAATATTAGTTTGTGCTGTATTATTTGGTTACTGAGCAGCAATAAACAACACTTAAAAATATAAGGAGTTTTCATGTGATTTTCTAAACTAGTCGTGTTTTGAAATTAATGAATGCATAATAATCGTGATAACCGTGAAACCGTGATTATTTCTCAGCCTATAATCGTACAACCAAAATCTATAATCGTTGCATCCCTAATTATCAGATTTAACTCTTGCATTATATTCTACAATTATACAGGCTAGAGTAGTTATACTGACACAGTAAACATTTATTCTCATGCACAACACTTTGCGTTCGCTATGAAAGAAAAAAACATACCAAATGCTTGTTGTAATCATAACTCTAAAATGCAATTTGATCATTTAAATGCTGTGCGCACTTTCGGGTTCACTTTTCACTGCCGAGTGCGCTCATGTCATGGCTTCTGTCACTTTGAGTTCAGTTTGCAACAAACTGAATGTTATTTACAACTTTATTACCTGTTATTCACAGCCTATGCAGGTTATGTTCACTAAATTAGAGATCATTGGCGGGCACGTGCGTCCTCTTTTGTAGTAAACAGACTAACATACTCTTCTCTCCTGACCTTGAAAATATAATTGGCTGAATTGTAGAAAAGCTGAATTAAGATCGTGTGTAGGGTCGAATCGAGATCTCTATCTTTTTTTTGATTAATTGTGCAGCCCCAGTCTGTATTCTAACTAACAATTTATGACAAGATAGCCCTAGTCTAGTGGCTAGAACATACGTTTAGCACACCTTTTCAACTTTCCCTTGGCTGAAAACAAATACAATAAAATATAAGGCTGTTGAGTTAGTTTATGTTTGCACTATTAAGTTGTGACAACATATGTTTTTGTGTTAAATATAACTTAATAGACTAAGTTAATACATTTATAACTTTGTTTGTCTGCAATATAATGTGATATGAAAATAACTTTACAAGATGACTCATAATAAAAAAAATTAAAATAATCATAATTTTAGATTTGATTGGGAATATTTGTAGGGGAATATTTACGTAAAATGTAATAAACAAATCACACACAATGATTTGAATATACAATTGAACAAAAATACAGATGGAATAAACCGTGTTTTATGTGGAATCTAACAGTTTTTAGGTACACAAATTCAATCATGTGTAAATTAACACAGTTTTTCTTTTTAAAAATAATTTAATATTGTTAATCTAAAGCTTTTCAAAGAGGTACAACTTGGTTTAAATTTACTTTACATCGTACACAGTCACAGGTCTTAAAGACGCATCCAAATGAAAATCTTTCACTTTAATAGTTTTGAACTGTGGAACTATTAGATCTGAACGCTAATTGGTCTGAACTGTACTGACTGGTTATTATAATCCCAACTCGATATTGCAGATCCTGTAATGTGACTATTGCAGACCTGCACATTGCAATATCGATGCTGAAACTATATATTGTGCAGTTCTCTTTTTAAGTTAAACAAGCTGTTTTAAATTCGTTTAAGTTTCATAACATGATTCATTCATTTTCTTTGCGGCTTAGTCCCTTTATTAATCAGGGGTCATCACAGCAGAATGAACCGCCAACTTATCCAGCACATGTGTTACACAGCAGATGCAACCCAGCACTGAAAAAATAACATGACTCATGAAGTTAATTTCATTCAATTTAATATTTTAAAGCAACTATGGAATTTTTATAGTGTGTAAGTGTGCATAAACAGTCTATATCAATCTAAGTTAAACTAGATGTTCTCTCAGATATCAGTGAAGCATTAAGAATGTTTCCAGATTTAGTTTGAACATTCAAGGTGTGGCTGGAAATCTCTCCCGCCCTCCATCATATGGGTAACCTAACTCAACTGAAACACTGCCCGCTGTCATTAGAGAGGACCGTAATGGAGCTTTAGCATCTCTGTCATTTCATTAGCTCTGCTTGCTTAGGCAAACACCACTATTTCTATTGCTCATACTTGAGGTCGAGGGCTTGAATAAAACTTACTGTGTATTACATTTACGTTTAACAGACACCTTTAATTCAAAGTGCAATAACACTGCGTAAAGTGTCTGCCACCATTTCTGCTTTTTGGATTGTTTAGGTGTGCTGTTTCTATGTCCTTTTTCACCTTGAGCATATAAAACAGGTCATGTACATTTGGAGGAGCTACCTGACCCATATCTGACAACCTGGGTCAGTTAGCAACCACCTAGAATACCCTGAAAATAGGGGTAAGATTCTTTTGGGACTTCACAATCCAATCTGATTCTGATTATTTTTAATTTGCATGTTTTCCTGTTCCTTCTTCTGCGTAAATATATCTTTCCAACTTACATTTTGAGCAGAATTGGTGTTGCGATGATTTTGTTTATGATTGGAATCCAAGTATGACAGCACTGACATCTTAAAAATGATTCATTTTATTAACAAGGTTCTATTCAGCATGAATAAGCTCTTAATGTAATGATGCCAGATTATAAAGAGTGATTCTTATTCCAAAAATAGGTTTGAGCTTGTTTATAACCCTCATTCAAAGTAATGCCCAAAAAAAAAAGTTTATATGAAAATATTTGTATATTTATACACAAGTTATATTAGAATTTTTAGTTCAGAGCCAGAGAAAACTAGCTTAAAACATAGTAGTACACAGTGCTTCATTCATTTGGAGCACTTTCACTTTCATTCACAGTCCCCATTGGCAGGACACAATCCATGAGTGATATACAATTCTATTGTAGTCAGTGTCCATGCATCACGTTAATGCCACTCTGTCTGTATTCTGTCATGATTTAAAAGATCTACGAGATCTAAAGAGCTTGTTTTTGTTTTGCGATGCAGCTGGAATTTGAACAACAAACCCTGGATGAGAAGCTCAGTGCCGTGCCACATCTTAAACATCCCTAAGTTTGTCCAAATTAAGCGAGTTTGGCAGCATATGGTTGTGCACATGTCAATACTTACTGTATTTTACTGCTTCTAGCTCGAACCAATGCAGGCCCGCACCATTGTGATTTAGTTTGAATACAGAATCGATTCAGAACTTTTGAGAATAGTGTCATAATTGCGAGAGAATCGAAATGCTTCGATGAATGTTTTTGGTTTCCCAACCCGACCTTATGAACACCCAACAATGCCCAATGTATCAGTTAGAACCACAACAACTTTGCAAAGGAATGCGCAATATATTAGTACAACTATTTATGTGTGTGTGTGTATGTGTGTGTGTGTGTGTGTGCGCCACCTGGACGTTTTCCCAAAATAGATTCATGAGGGATATTTACAGCACTTATGCCTTCTATACTTTTCATTTTGGAAAAAAATGTAAGAATGTAAAGGTCTACTTGTTTGTTGTTGTGTTTTCACAATTGTTATTGAATTTATTGAGTTTGAATGTATTGAATGGGATGGCCTCTTGAGATGAACCATCTCATTTTCAAGGGGTTCCTAAGAAGTGCATGTATATGTGTGTGTGTATGTGTATATATATATATGTATATATATATATGTATATATATATATATATATATATATATATTATATATATATATATATATATATATATATATATATATATATATATATATATATATATGTATATATATATATTATATGTATATAATTATATATGTAAATATATATATATATATATATATATATATATATATATATATATATATATATATATATATATATATATATATATATATATATATATATTGTTATATTGTTATATTGTTATATATTGTCTCCTAATGATATTCTCTCTCTTTGTCCCTCAGCGATCCTACACACTTATCCTTGAAGCCTGGGACTGGGATAACTCCACTCAGAACAGTGAGTATTTCTCTGTAAACCCAATATAATTCATTGTTTCAGGCTGCTGTAAACTTTCTGGGTTAGATTTGTTTTGCTCATAGTGGCTGTAGAGGGTTGTTGGCATTTTAGTGGATGCCTTCATTTATGGGTGATTAAGCCTGATTCTTGACTATAAGATGAAAGTGTTAAAGCTGCACCCTGACATGTTGTAAATTCATCACGAGGAATTCGTTTTGGCTTGTCAGGGTTTTATCGGGCCCGGATAGGGTTATTTAAGGACCTTGTTGTGTGTATTTACTGTAAAAGTTGTCAGTTTTCATTTTGGCACTTAGCGGGTTGGAGGTATGCATTGGGTTTGATATTTTTAACCACACTAAGCAGGGGCTCATAATTTTTGACAGATATATTGGCTGGATGTGTTGCTTACCCAAGAATCATTACCTGAGCTTCCAAAGCATTCCAGAGCAGGGAAACTCACACAGATGCGTAGATTGAGGCTCAAACAAGCACAATCTTGCATCTTCCGCACATGCTTCAATAGTGCACGCACGTCCACCGAGATTTCCCAATAAATCGGATCATTTGAAGACCTCTGTTGGCTGTAACCACTCTCTGAAATGTCCTGAGGATCTTGAGTGTTGTGTCATACAAATAAATTATGGGTTTGAGTTCTTGCCAGACTGTCAGATTGACAATGTTCGATTGTTTAAAACATTACTTAATTGTAATTGTAAGCCTTGATCATATCGATAAGCAGAGTAGCAATTCTATTTAGTTTATTTAAGCCCAAATGTGAGGAAATTATATCAATTGGAGGCACAATCTTGACTTGCAACTTCGGTTCTTGAGGGCTACCAAGATGTAAAGATGTTGGGGAATTAACACGGGCACCATAATTCCACAGCTGTATCCTGTTTTCTCCCTCAGCTTTTGTCTGGCTTTAGGAATTGTCGGTAGGAAAGGGTCAGGCGAAGGAATTCTACATATGCAAAAGAAAGGTAAGCGCTGGTAAAACGGGAGAGACAGAGGTGGAGGGGGGTGGTGGACCGGCTTTGATCTAAGGATGTGATCTGTAAAATCACTGTATATCTCAGTGTCTGTAAAAATTCCAAATGCAAACACACACCTTACCCTCCGCTTGAAGTCATTACGTCCTGTTTTTCATTCTCATCTTTGGATGGACTTCAGCCTGAAACAATGGCCCAGAGTACACTCATTTGACTCACTGTGCCTTCACATCGAAAGCGTTCATTCATTTTCAATGGGAGCCGGCGGCAATAAGCAGTGAGGAGCAGTGCGGCTCGTCTTCGCTTGTGTGGGCGTCGAGGAGAGTTGAAATCAACGTGGTGTACGACAGAAAGTTTCATTCGATGTAATTCTCACTCGAGGAAATGTCAAAGTGAAGCTATCGTTCACATATCGTTTGAGACGCACTTCTCACAAAACAGATGTTTTATACACATAAATACTCAGGGGCGTAGCAAACATTTTAAAAGTGGGGGGGTCAGCTGTATGAGATCCAATAGGTTACATTCATATAATTATTAATCACCTGTTTCTAAATGGTCTGTCTCTAAAAGGGAGGGGGACATATCCCCCCCGTCCCCCCCGGTTGCTACGCCCCTGTAAATACTTAAGTATAAATGTTCATTACTAACCTTTCTATGAACAGGATTTGATTATAACTGCAGATCAATGCGAAATAGCCTACTGTATCATCTGCAATTATATACAATAAATAAATGCAACATATATAAACACATACAGACCCTTACGATCTCCGATATGTTACCAATTACAGAAAAACTACACACAGCATACATTGTTCTTATTTGGGTTCAGAAACAACACACAACATATAGCCCACAGTCAGTGCAAACCTCTCATCTGTATCTTTAATCTTCACCAGCATGTTTAACATCTTGTTAGAAAGTAATTCAGTCATTCCGAGTTTATAATAGTCCAAAAAGTAATAATAATAGTTAAACTTTGGCGGTTTGTTCATGTTTTAGGTTGCTGAAAGAGTCATTTGCTCCTTTGTTTTTTCCGGATTCTCTTGTTTTTTCGCGCATCACTCATGTTTGTCCATTTCTAAAAGCATCTGATGTCAGAAGCACTTCAATAATCACGTGCACGTTATTATCATCAGCTCAAAAAGGTTTGTTATTTTAAATATAGACGTGTGGTGAGCTGACGCGAGAAAGCGAAACTGCTCGTGCTTCAAACGGCCCTGTAAACAACTACGGGGCACAGTGTAGATTCTGCTCTTCTTCTTGGCTTTGTGGCTGTTCATCAAGACGACGACAAGGTTTGTTTAAGCTCAAGTCGACCATGGCTCGTTATCATATGAATATATTATTACGGTTTAATGTCTCTGCTGTATATTTAAAAATGGCGCTTCCTTTTTTCCATTCTCCTGCTTGTGTACGCACTGGTGACGTTTCTCTGTGAACCAATAGTGTTCAGCTGTGCATCTTGCTCTGCCTTTTGGTACCCTTTTGTTGTGATAGGTACCCTTCCAAAAGGGTACCCAAAAAGTTGTACAGGTACAGTTTGCTTTTTGGTACCTTTTGACAGTGGAAACTGCCACAAAAGCGTATCGTATTGTACCTTACCGTACCATGCAGTGGAATCGAACCATAGAAGTCCACTGCTTGAGAGGATTCCAGAGAACACAGACCTGTGAACTTTGGTTCCGACTACAGTTGTTGCCAAGAGTTTTAATATTTCGGTCACCGGATTTTGTTATTTACAATGTTTTCTTAACAGGTACCTATATTAAAAAAGTTACAGGCGAGTTGATGTGCATTAATGTTATTTTTTTTTTTCTTAAAGCGGAAGTCTCATGCTAACTATAATGACAGTACAAAGCAGTATTGCTACTTTAGAGAATTTCAGACATATGGACACATTGGATAAGTGGAGCAAAGCCACACGACAACTTGATATTCTATAGTTAAATGAATTTAATAAAGTGCGCAACATTTTTTTTTACGCTAGAAAGCACGTTTTATGCAGGAATAAAAGTGATTTGCTTATATGCTGCAACTGCCCCTTTAAATACAAGATCTATGTATGCATTGTCGCCAGGGCAGCCAGAGTGAACTTTGAAGCTCTCGCTTTCGGTGTGAACAGACAGTCACTCATTTGAGGTGAGTCAACCATCCTGTAGGCCTCTTCTGAGTTTATTCCTCAGGAATACGCTTGGCATGACTAGGCTTTACACTTAAAGAAATCGGCAGATTTATGCAGGTTGTTTAGCTCATCATTGAATCTATTTATTTACTTGATTTATTTGTTATATAAATGTGTGTAAATTAGGCATTAAAAGATAACCGCACTCAAGGTATACCACGGTTTGAAAAATTTCCCGCTGTACCATTTCTACGATACATTTAAGATTTTTTTTTTTAAGGGCAACAGCAGGATATCCAAAAATGCTATACCGGCCCATGCCTAGTGTAAATCTATAAATTCAGTTTACACGTTCATTTCAGTAATATTATTGTATAATATACAAATGTTTGCATTTTTGTACTGTATTTATATGAATAGTTTATTTTAAAATGTGATTAATCATTAACAGCACTAGTTATTTCATTATTTATTTAGGATATAGGATTATTTCTAAATAAGGATTTAGGCTTACAGTTGTATTCACCTGACCAGCTGTGAGCAATGGTGAACATTGATCAGAAATGCTTGAAACTGATCAGCTCCCTTTGATGATCTGGAGCGCCCTCGTTGACTTGGCAGGGCTCTGTTTGAGACAGTGGCTTCATTTATCACATGAGCCCATAGTAGAGTAGGCATGCCAGACATTAATGATCTTGTCATAGAGAGAAAACGCTGCCAAGGTCTGTCTGATGCGACTATCTGCAGTCTGTACTCACTCAAGGCTTGGCAACAAAAGCATCCTCCTCTCTCCAATGCCGTTTGATACTACTTGTTTAGTATGCAGTGTGAACGCTCAGAGCTGCCGCACCTCTTTTCTTAAACCGGACACGTCTCCACACCTCCTTGTCTGTCTGTCAGAAACCCAAGGGCAAAAAATATCTCTCTCATTCCTTCGCTGGGGCGAATAAAGTTTAGCCTGGACACTTGGAGACGTTGTTCTAGTTGAACCGATGGAATTGGCAAGCGTGCATTTTTCATCGATGCTTGAAATTATCTGTCAGAGTGGTTCACATGTGTACGTGTTTGCTGTAGGGCCCTGCAGGCCGCAGGAAAAGTCCTGTAGCATTGTTTACTCTGCAGGAAGGGCTCAGGACTGCCCAGTGTTTAGACATTGGGCAGAATGGGCCGGCAAAAGCTCACTCCATTGTTCTTTATCTGGAAGCGCCAGGGCTATTTCTGTTTTTGTTGCTTAATTCGGTCGACATTGTCAGGGGACGGGGAGGAAGGTATGTGTATGTGCGCCTCGCATGTGTGTTTGCAAGAGGAGAAAGACGCGGACGCGCTCTCCGCGTCGGGACAGAGGAAATCGCAGGCCCCCCGTTTCCACCGTGATTGTTCGCCGTCTCCGATCCCACTGCGATAAAGATTGCTTTCTTTGCAGAGAGGCTGGGAAAGCTTGGGAAAATGGAGCTCTTAATGTGAACGCTAACCGCTCTAGTAGCAGGAGGGATTCGTGCTGAGGGTCCGTGTCCTGGTGGAACTGGACAATGTACTTGATGATTAGGACTAGGGTGGGATACAAGTCTCTCAAGGACGGCTTGGGCTAAGAGCTGAAAGTCGCCGGCTATGAAGACCAGTGGCTTCCTCTGCCTCCCGCTCTTGCCCAGATCTCCCTGGTAACAGCAGTCAAACTCGCACCCCTCCCTCTGGCCAGACATCAGTGTTTTTATTAGAACAACTCCATTTTTGACTACAACACACAAGAAATTGCTTGCACAGGCTGCTGCAATGATGATGAGGTGCTTTAATGTGGTTGATAAGAGTGTTAGATGTGTGTTTAGATAGTTGTGGTGAGCTTACTGTCCAAACCCTAAAAAGTTCTTAGTTTTTGAACATTTTATCACCTCATATCATATAGGTTATACAATATCATTCTGATTTCTGCAGATAATTTAAAGAATAGGTCTCAAACTCGATTCCTGGAGGGCCGCGCTCTGCACAGTTTTGCTCCAATCTTAATCAAGCACAGCTGATCTAACTAATCAAGGTCTTTAAGACTACTAGAGACTATTAGGCAGGTGTGAGTTGGAGCTAAACTCTGCAGAGCTGTGGCCCTCCAGGATTTGAGTTTGAGACCATTGTTTTAAAGGTATAGTTCAATGAAAACTGACAATTCTGTCATCATTTACTCATCTTTTACATGTTCTAAACCTTTTTGAGTTTCTTTCTTCTGTTGGACACAAAAGAAGATATTTTAAATAAAGCTAGAAACTTGTAAACATTAGCAATGTGTCCATCCAAAGATGCAAAATTGCAAAATTGAATTATTGTATAAAAGACGTGCCAATAAAGCAGCATTTTCTATCCAAAATCGACACCTCTGATAAATTGGTGCCAAATATCAACAGTAAAGATGGAATTTGCTGCAGTAGGAGAAGCTGCGTCAATCTTTTCTTTATTTGATAAACTTCTTGCGCCTCAGAAGACAATGCCAACATGTAATGAACACGTGGTGGCATTAGAAGGCGTGAGACGTGGAGCACAGACGCTCTTGACATTTCTGAAGATAATTGATAATATAATCACACTAATACTGAAACGGTTAAGTCGTTTTACCCTACTTTTACACCAGACACAAAAGAAGCATCAAGCGTGAGTGATTTACATGTTAAGTTGATGCAAAGTTGCGAATAGACATCCTGCGGCATGATATGTGCAAATGAGGTGGCGCGAATGATGCGATTTTGCGCAAATGAAGCAGCGCGAGTTGAGCGTTTTGCGCGATTGACTCGCTTAATGCGGCAATCGCTCGTTGTTAAATCTGAATTGCAGCGGACATTCGTCTGCGTTAACCAATCAGGAGCTTTCTCTTGTGGGGGCATGATTATGACGTAGCGCCTGTTGTTGGTGTCCCGGGGAAAATCCTCCTGCCGACACTGGACAGCAGTTGATCAAACTGGGCTCAGCTCAGTCGGAAGCACAGTTGAAAGCTTCCATCATCAAGGTAGTATAGTTTCTGGAGGAGTTTATGAGCTCACAGAGCTGGGTGCACCTCAGAATGGATCTCCAAACATATCGATGCTGTTTTTCAGTCTTCCTAAAGCACATAAACACAGCTATTCTCTCAATAAAATCCATGTTAGCCATTTAGCAACAAAGCTAGAGTGTCCGGGTAGACAGAATCCCCGCCCATGATGCAAATCTGCATATGTTGTGAAGTGAACTTAATGCGCAAATGAAGCGAGTAAACTCAATGTTCACGCATCTATTTACGCACTAATAGCGCAATTTATCCACGTGTAGCACGTCTGCTGTGATCACAGCATTAGAATGACCAAAACAGCATTTCAGATGTTTTACAATGTGCTCAACCTGCTGGTTTGTCCATTCACACACATTTTTATCATCACATGATCTCTCATAACAAAATCACATGACCTTTTTTTTTAATGCGCATACTGGAATTTGTTCGGTAAAAGTTTTTCCATCATAGTTTATGTGCACCTTTTCTCATCGAATAAAGTTTTTGATGCGCATTTTCAAAATTTATGCGTGTCTTTCTGTTTTCATCAACTGATTTATTTTTATTTTTTTATGGGCATATCCAAAATGCACATAAAAATAGTTGGATGGAAACATAGCTAATGACTTCTTTTAGTATCTGTTTGTTCTACCATCAAAATCAATGGTTTCAGGCTTTCAGATTTCTTAAAAATATCTTTTGAATTCAACGGAAGAAATAAAAGTTTGGACTTGGGCTTGAGGGTGAATACATAATTTTCATACATTTCATTTTTGTCTGAACCTATCCCTTAAACAAGACGATAGGTTGAAATGAAAACGCTTTGTAGTGATAGCTAATAAATTACTTCATTTTCAGATGGTTAACCAAGAGCCCTTTGTTTTGGCAGTGGTGTCATTCATGTGTGAGTGTCTTTTTGTTGTGCAGTGATTTGTCTGAATGGATTTGTGAGGCAGGAAGCTGGCAGAGAAAGGACAGTGTGAGTCACTAGCGAGTTTATAGCTTTAAATCAGGGTCTGTCCTGTCTGTTGTCTTACAGCTGATCTAAATGCACCCATTTGTTATCACAGTGTACTGGTTGTGTAAATGAGTTTTAGCTCCGTCTTACACTTGGGGATTAACGGGAAAAGTAAGTTACGTGTAGTTTTTTTTGTTAGGCAATATATTGCTACATTTTCTTGTATTTATATATTTAACTATATTAAAATAGCAAAATAAGCAATACATGTTGATTGCTAATTTGTCATTGAGCCATACCTAGGAAAAAAAACAAGGTTGTTTATTTATTTATTTTCTTCCACAGATGGTGAAGAAAATTTGATCGAACGGCACATTCACGCAAGCATGGTAAACCCCGGTGACCACTGGCAGTCCATTAGGCACCCTGGAATCACGGCCCACATCGAGTACCGCATTCGGGTCAGGTGTGATGAGAATTACTATGGGAGTAAGTGCAACAAACAGTGTCGCCCACGAGACGACTACTTCGGCCATTACCGATGCGATCCATCTGGAAATATTGTGTGTCTTGATGGCTGGATGGGAGAGGACTGTCGGACAGGTGGGTGACGTTGACCATCTTTGTTTTGTGCTTTGCATTTTAGTTTTAAGTTATGAACATTCATTCGTTTTCCTTCTGCTTAGTCCCTAATTTATCAGGGGTTGCCACAGCAAACTGAACCACTAACTATTCCAGCATATATTTTATACCGCAGATGCCCTTCCAGCCGCAACCCAGTACTATGAAAAAGTTATGAACAAAACATGGATAATATTCATATTTCTCAAGTTCTTTGTTATTATTTTGTCTGTGTAGAAACACTTAACCAGTGTTTTTAGTACTATTACATACACGGTAAAAAATTATATGATCAATTAGTCCTGACAGCATGTTTTTAGGTCATTGTAACTTATTAAACTAAGTTAATCATATTCTAACTTAATTTTATAAATTATGCAACATAATATAAGTTCAATGGACTCATAAGGTTAATTTGATTCAGTTTGAATTTAAGGCAACCAGGATTGTTTTTACAGTGTATTATACTATTAACTATACTATTACATACTAAGTAGATTAAGCAGCAAAACATCTCCTTGAAAGTGACAGAATGTTTAATTCCTCCTGAGGACTTGAAACCTACAATTAATTTGTATATAAATGAAACATGGCAAAAGGAATGGGACAACTGCATAAATTATAAATTACATAAAATTAACCTGAAAATAAATGAAAGACACTTGGCAAATTATAATTTTGAGACCAGGCATGATCAAACTGTCTATACTAGGTGTCGAATTGGACATTCTAGGTTGACTCATTTGTATTTACTGAATAACGAAGCACCACGTAATGTAATTACTGGCAGGCTGCTCTTACCGTGAAACATATTTTGTTGGAATGTGGAAGTTTGAAAACCATTAGACAACATTTTTATAAGGAGAGTACTTTAATGGACATTTTTAAAAAGGTACCACCAGGAAGAATCTTAAATTATTTATCAAAATTGAACTGTAAAATCATATTTAACTTTGAATATATTTTTGTGTGAAATTTCTTTCTTTCTATCCTATATGTTGGTCTAAGTAACTTTTTATTGTAAAACGAATTTGTTTTTATCATGTAATATTTTTGTGTATATCCATTTTGCCATCAAATAGCCATAAGTTGCTGATGTGGAAATAAATAAATAAATAAATAAATTACATACTAAGTATTTATAAATAATTGTACTAGATTATTTTTATTTAATTTCTAGCTTTTGTCATTTTTGATTCAATAATTTGTTTTTATTTCTTTTTTTTTTAAATGATTTTTATTTAAATTTTTCTGTTCTGTTTTAAGTAATTTTGCTACAATTTAAAGTGATTCTTCAACCAAAATGAAAATGTACTCGCTTTACTCCCTAAAGTGGTTTCAATTTCCAAATCTTTATGAGTTTCTTTCTTCTATTGAACCCAAAAGAATATATTTTGAAGAAAGCTGAAAACCTGTAACCATTGAGTTTCCTGCTTTCTTTAAACATTCTTCTTTTGTGTTCAATCGAAGAAAGCAACTCAAATAGGTTTGGAATAAATAAAAGGTGAGTAAATGATGACAGACTTTTCATCTTTGGGTGAACTATCATTTTAGTTAACAGTAAACCTGTTGTTTCAAGTTATGCAAGTGAGTTTTGCCATCACAGCTTTTAATTATACAGTGCTCAGCATATATAAGTAAACCCCTCACAAATCTATCTTTAAAATTCATATTTTTCATGGGAAGCTATACAATATTATATTTGTGCATATACATTAGATTAGTCAGTACTGAAGCCAAATCTGGAGCTTATTTAACAAAATAACTTACAATAACAGTCCAAAAACTAGTACAGCCAAATTTGTATGTTATAAAAAAATATTAAATACAAATTTTAAAAAAGAGGAAAAATCAAGAGAAGCAAAAAAAATTCAAGATTTAGTTGAAATTTTGTAGTTTGTAGTTTTTTTTTTTTTTTTTGCAATACTTAGCTTGGATTTAATTGTTTTATCTTTCAATTTCTAAATATGTTTGGTGACTAAAATATTATTTTAATAAATATATCTGTTTAATAAATCTGTTTTTTTTTTTTTTTTTTTTTTTTTGTTTTTTAAACGCCAAAATACATATTCACTGTGAAATGGATAAAAATATTCATTTTCAAAATGTCGTTTGCTCAATTATGCTGAGCACTGTACAGTATAAATAATGGAAATCAATTTAGAGAATGAACAGTTTAATGAGAGGTCAAGCCTCCCCAATATCTTGCAAAGTATTATTAGCCACATTGCCCTTGATGAAGAATGAAGGATGAACAGGGGCTGACAAATGTCTTGAAATGTACATCGAGAAGAACCCTGTTAAATCTAGCTCTTTACCACCCTGTAAAGAGACCTGCTGCTATCAATGTTTTCACAGCCCTGCGATCTTTGCTTCTCTGCCTGGAGGTGAGATTGTGTTGTAAACGACACCTCTGGAGTCACACTTTCCATTAGCTCAATTAATCTGGGTGATGCTGGGGTTTTTTGATGTCTTCAACCCACCACTGCAGGCAACCTAAACACCTCTCTTTTCCAACACTATAAGTCCGTATGTGTGCATATACACCACTGAAGGAAGGCAGTAAATCACCAGACACCATCTTAATGAGCAAGGGTACGAGTAGGTGGGCGTAACGGGGGGTGGACGGGGGCAAGCGCATGTGTGTATTTGAGCTATAAAGTTGTCTTCTGTCACGGCGAGCATGATGAATTTATCTCGTCGCACTTGTAAGGCAACACAAACAAACAAGACTGACCCCTCCTCCCCTCTCTCTTTCTCTCAGCGATCTGCAAGCAGGGCTGTAATCTGATTCACGGAGGCTGTGCGGTGCCTGGAGAATGCAAGTAAGTGTCTGAGCATCATTTCATGGTCGGTTGGCCCGGCTAATCTAGATCCTTAATTTCAGCAGGGCCATATGTGCTCATGCTGATAAGGTCTTTTCATTTGTTTACCTTGCCATTAATTAATTAGCGCAGTGAGGACATTGTTTGCGCAAGCTGTTTTTGTTTATTGTGCTTTTTTAAAAATCATGCTGTACCATTAAAAAGTTGTGATTTGATTGTCATTTGATGGGATTAAATACTTGATTAAATACTACACTAGCACTGTTGCTCATGCTCAAAATGGATATAGCCTCACCAAAAACTAAACAAAAAAATTCTGATAAACACTTTATAGCCTCCATGTTGCCTCAAATGTATTATCATTCATATTTGAAACAAAAATAAAGACTTTTGGATCACACTTTACAATAAGGCTGCTGTTACAATCTTAAAGATGGTCAGTCAAGGAGGAGAGTAACATTTAATTTTGGGTGAAACGCATAAGGAAACACACAATATCAACAAGTGAGGGACAAAATACCAAGACTAACTAAATGCAATAAATAATAATCACTAAACACAGGAATGTAACAGTTGCATTAGTTAATGCGTTTAGAAGAATACTAATAATTTACTAATGCAATATTTAAATTGAAGTTCTTGCAAGTTAACATTATTAATGTACTGTGAGCTAAAGAAAAACTAGCGATAAACAACTTTATTTTCATTAACTGGCATTAACAAATATGAATAAATGCTGTAATAATAGTATAGTTTATTGTTTGTTTATGTTAGTAAATAATTACCTAGCTTTAACAATACTGTATTATTAATACTGTATGCTCTGTATACATTTAAATGTCAATTCACCAAAACTTCTGACAGAACTGTTGAAGTTGGATGTTACAACATGTATGCTGCAGTCTCACAGCCCCTCACACCATTGAAAAGAGCTTTGGGTGGATGGCCATACACAATAAATACACTATATAGTAAATACACATTACAACATATTTTATGTGCTCTATATACACTCACCGGCCACTTTATTAGGTACACCTGTCCTACTGCAGACTGGTTTGAGCTGGTAGAAAGGCAACAGTAAGTCAACTAACCACTTGTTGCAACCAAGATATGCAGAAGAGCATCTCTGAACGCACAACACATTGAACCTTGAGGCGGATGGGCTACAGCAGCAGCAGACCACACTGGGTGCCACTCCTGTCAGCTATGAACAGGAAACAGGCTACAATTCATGCAGGCTCACCAAAATTGGACAATAGAAGATTGGAAAAACGTTGCCTGGTCTGATGAGTCTCGATTTCTGCTGCAACATTCAGATGGTAGGGTCAGAATTTGGCATCAACAACATGAAAGCATGGATCCATCCTGCCTTGTGTCAAAGATTCAGGCTGGTGGTGGTGGTGGTGTAATGGTGTGGGGGATATTTTCTTGGGACACTTTGGGCTCATTAGTACCAACTTAGCATCGTGTCAACGCCACAGCCTACCTGAGTATTGTTGCTGACCATGTCCATCCCTTTATGAGCACAGTGTACCCATCTTCTGATGGCTACTTCCAGCAGGATAACACGCCATGTCATAAAGCGCGAATCATATCAGACTGGTTTATTAAACATGACAGTGACTTCACTGTACTCAAATGGCCTCCACAGTCACCAGTTCTCAATCCAATAGAGCACCTTTGAGATGTGGTGGAACGGGAGATTAGTGGAACGGGAGATCAGCAACTGCCTGATGCTATCACGTCAATATGGACCAAAATCTCTAAGGAATATTTCCTGTACCTAGTTGAATCTATGCCATGAAGGATTAAGGCACTTCTGAAGGCAAAAGGGGGTCCGACCTGGTACTAGTAAGGTGTACACAATAAAGTGTTCAGTGAGTGTACGTGCATTGATCAATATTTATATACTGGCTAAATGACTAAATTTAATTGGTTCATCCTATAAAGTGATCATATCTCTTCAGAAGTAAACTACTTGGCTTATATGGATTACTTTAAAGATCTCTTTGAAAACTTTGAGTGGAAAGACAAATCTCAGATTTTGCCAAAATAAATTTGTGTTTTAAAGATGGTAAAAATGTATAAGTTTAATATTACATAGCTTTAATAGTTTTTGTCCCTTTACTACATTATGTGTAACAGCAGTTACATCAAGTGATCCTGTGCGGTTTTAAAAAAATTGACTACAAAATCATATCTGTGAACCTTCGGTGTGTCTCTTATTTAAGGGCCTAATGTTGATTGTATTGAACTCAGAATAAGACTTTTGGTTACTTCAAGAAAGCCCAAATCAGTGTCCCATCATGCCTTGTGTTTTGGATGTGAAATGGTGGTATTTAGCTCTTGCTGTCACAGGAAACTCTGATGCTTCCTGTGTTGGAGCTCAGCGTGAAATCCACCTTACCATTCCACATTACATTCTCCTCACATTCTCTTCCTGTAGCTTGGCTCTGCCCTCTTCCTTTGCCAAAGGAAAAGCTTCCAATCTTTGGCATGAAGAAAGCCATTTTTCCCCATGCCACCTTCAACCCTACTAAGTCTAAGATCAGGAAATTAGGATGAAGACATGCTGTAATCTATTGACAACAAATAGAGGCATCTGTTTTCCAGTCTTCACCACTGCTGAGAACAGAGACCTGCCTTCATTCTTCTCCAATTCTTTACCTGCTGTGAGACCTGGATGGGTAAAAGGGACATGGGTATTTTCTGCCTCAGGCATTTAGAAAGGCCAAGAGTGGTGCCTCAAGGGACAGTGGGCTAAAAACATGCCCAAGGACACCATGTACTCAAGCCTCTGGATGGCCTGTAAGAAAGAGCTCCTGGCTAGGAAACCGAGGCCAATATGTTATTTCAGAGTTGAAGTATTTGGGAAGCTCTGTAAGCCTCACTCCCAAGCAGGATGTGGTGACTCGCTTCCCTGCCGTCACTAGCTTGATAGTCCTGTGAAGGAAGGAGGTGGAGAGTTTAATCACAGTTAACCAGTAGATGCATTAGTGGGTTACGGAATTGTTGGGTTATTATTGCTAAACCTAAAGCATAGACTTTTAGTTTCAATTTTACCTTATTTCATCCCCTATGAAAATAACTTGACATTTTAAAATGACTTGTAATTTTACGCCCTAGTGTATCATATAGTATGCATTTAATATACTATGAATATGCTAATTATTCCTCATGTCTAGTTAATAACTCCAGGTCAGACCTGCTTAACTGAAGTAGTACACTTTACTCGATGGGAAGTGACAATGTTGGATTACCTGTTATTGCTACTGTATGTCAATCATTACAGTTTTGAGGATGATTTGGTAAATGAATCAATTTCGAATGGATTCTACCACAGAAAGTGTGCTGTTCTCTAATCCCTGCAAAGCTGTCATTCATCTTAGGTTATTGGGAACTCACAAAGTTCCATTATAATTCTGTAATGCGTACAATTATAGAGCTGTAATGCTTTATTTAGTGCTCTGCATTGCACTATGAATTTCTCACAGCATTTGAACTTTGTTTGGTAGCGTATAGCGTGCTGAATAGAACTCCAGCATCTTGAGTGCTGAGGGAATTATGACATAATGGGAACATAACACCTCTTATTTGCAATTGCATTAAGAGACCTACGGTTAAGAGACCTCTGATTGGTTAGATTGTTTAACACTGCAAAAAATATTTTTGTAGACACTCATTTTGTTTACTAATGGAGATAAGGATATGAAAGTCTAGCCAAGCAAGATGACTGGATTTTTTAACAAGTTTTGTAACTGTAGAAAACAAGGATGGAGTCAGTGTGTTGACATACTGTATGGTGCAACTGTGTTGCGAGGCGCCCCAAGTTTGTATTCTGACTTGAGGACCTTTCACGATCCCATCCTCATCTACAGAGATTTTCTTACTATGGGATAATAAAATTAATGTATTACTTGCCATTGAAAAATCTGTTACACTAACTTGGTCACATGAATCAATCCCATAGCGGCTTTTAGTCTCCTTAGCTGTGTACTGGCATAGAGGCAGCATTAGCATTAGCCATTATGTTTCTTAAGCTAATCATTTCAGTCTTGCCTTTAATAGGCTTTGCCCTTCTCCCTCCAAATTCACTTTCTGTTATAAATGCACTGTCCTATCATAATAAAGGCAAAAATAAGATTTTTTTATTATTATTAATTTTTTAAAGGAAACAAGGATAGTTTAAGTCACGTGGGCTACAGCCATATCACCCTGCAGACCAAGACCAGTTACTCACTGAAGCTAAGCAGGGCTGAGCCTGGTCCGTACCTGGATGGGAGACCACATAGGAAAATTAGGTTGCTGTTGGAAGTGGTGTTGGTGAGGCCAGCAGGGGGCGTTCAATCTTCGGTCTGTGTTAGTCCTAATGCCCCAGTATAGTGAAGGGTACCCTATACTATCAGTGGGCGCCATCTTTCGGATGAGATGTTAATCCGAGGTCCTGACTCTCTGTGGTCATTAAAAATCCATGGCACTTCTCCTAAAAGAGTAGGGGTGTAACCCTGGTGTCCTCGCCAAATTCCCTCAATCGGCCCTTAACCATCATGGCCTCCCAATTGTCCCCATCCACCGAATTGGCTCTATGACTGTCTCTCCACTCCACCTATAGCTGGTGTGTGGTGAGCACACTGGCACTGTTGTCCTTTGGCTGCCGTTGCATCATCCAAGTGGATGCTGCACACTGGTGGTGGTGTGAAGAGACCCCCATCATGATTGTAAAGCACTTTGGGTGTATGGCCATACACGATAAATGCACTATATAAATATGCATTACTTACTTACAAATCTTTGGTACACTACATGTTTAAACACATTAGTCAGCACCATTGCTGAACATTTTCTCCTCAAAACCGCATCGTTTTAAGCATAAAAAAATGATCAACAAAGTCCATTATGGTTCGATTGACATTTAAAAAAAAACAAGCAAACAAAAAACAAATACTTCATAGAGCCACTGCAAACCTATGATGTGAATCAAATGTGAAACTAAAAGATTTATGATTTAAGTTTAAGGTGTTTTTGGTGGTTGTAGTGGACATGTCCTGACACATAAAAGTACTGTAGATGCAATGCAACTTTCTGTTTGGAGTGAGTTAGTGAGCGAGCTTATGTTTGGCAGCGCTCAGCAGAGCTGAACGCCCCCGTGCACAGGCAGGGTTCAGACTCTCCCCACACACTCTGCTGCCTACATGCTCTTTCATACAATACTAGTAAGGTTGTTACTGGGCAGCGTGAGGCTGTGTGCACTCTGGTGTAAGTAATCCAGCCTCTGGCCTGCCCCTTGGGCACAGATCTAGGGGGCTATTTCAGAGACCACATTGGAGATGTTATAAGTAGATTTGGATCAAGGCCTCCATGCAGAGAATGTGCCAGGTGTGTATGCAGTGGCCAAATCCACTTCGCCCACCTCCTCGAAACCTTATTTAGTTAGTAAACATCATTGCATTTTGCCTTAAATGCTTGTGGAGTTGTTGTACGCTAATGTTAGTCCAGTGGTATTGTAGTAGTGTTATTTTGAAATGTATTGTTCATAGTTATTTCATAATACCTAATGCACACATGCTGTTAATAAATGAAGTTTCATTTGCAATAAAATGTTCATATATTAAAGGTTAAACATACTTTTGTTATTGGTGAAAGCACTGTAAGTTTTGTGGTATTTCCAATTGAACCCATTACTGTCTCACTCCTTGCGCTGAGGTCGAGATATGCAGACAGCGTCTCTCTGCTTGGCAGCTGGAGTTAGGCCATACCTCTTCTGCAGGAGAGCCGTCTTAAAATAGCCTGCTCAGAAATGACAAGACAGCTGGGTGAGGGGTGTGGTGGGGGATGGCGAGAGCGCACCACTGGCCTTGGAATAGCGGAGTGTTGCTGTAAACCAATGATTAGTTAACCCCTCTGCAGCATTTCCCTCTGCGACTCAATCGTCCGAAGGGGGAAGTATGCATCTGTGCACGATCGCGAAAGTGTTCTTAACCTTTGTCGCCCGGAATGTCGCCTTGTCCTAAGATTAGGTGTCAGCGCAGAGATGTGCAGCTGTATGTTTATTCCTGTCTGTCATTAAGATGTCACAGTTGTACGACTCTTTAAGCATTAACACGGTCATGTGGTTTCAGGTGCAACTACGGCTGGCAGGGACAGTTCTGTGATGAGTGTCTCCCGTATCCCGGTTGTTTGCACGGGACCTGTGTTATGCCCTGGCAGTGCACTTGTGAGAAGAACTGGGGCGGTCTCCTGTGTGATAAAGGTAAGGGTCCTGAATGCAGCCGACACACTGATGCTGAAAATGTGACCTAGTTAGTTTTGAAAAATTGAGGTCAACCTGGAATTGACCCATAAAAATGGTCAGCAGTAGATCAGAATGATTTGGTTAAGCCTGTGAACATGCAGCCGTGGAGGTGCCAAGGCAGCGAATTCATATCATGGTGTTAAATAGAATTACAGCATCTTACACTGAGCTGGTTTGTTGGCTGCGATGTCAGCACAGGCTGCGCATCATGTGACAACGCGCACACACAAACACGTACTCTGGATATTGTGGTTGTGATTGGAGTGGCGCTCGGATATCTGATCCGTCGGTCAGCGTATGTCCTGGAAGGTGCTTAGGAATGAGAAGCAGCTGAGAGGTGCCTACAGTTCTGTTTATTTATTTACTAGCTTTTATGTGCTCGGCCTTGCCTTACAAGGCCTGCTGGGAGCCCAGCAATAGTTTTGCCAACTGTTTTCATCTAAAGAGTAAATGTAGGACTAAAAAAACTCCACAAGTAGAGTGTTAGTGTTATTTCTCCTATTGCCTATGAAAGTAAAGACATTCATTGTGTTTTGTGTCCCTTCAGATCTGAACTACTGCGGCACGCATCATCCTTGTGTCAATGGTGGAACCTGCATGAACTCTGAACCAGATGAATATAACTGTGCTTGTCCTGAAGGCTACTCCGGCAAGAACTGTGAGATAGGTAAGTGATGGATGGGTGGATGGATAAATGAAGGGGTTGGTGGATTGATGGACCACTGAAGGGATGCAATATTGGATGGATGGAAATTGATGGATGCATCCGTTTGTAGGGATCCAGGTATAGATGAATGGACCGATTGAGCCATTTAAAATATGGAATGAATGGACAAGTTAATGAGTTCAAGACATGGAGTGCTGACAGGATAAATTAATAGATGAATAAATTAATACATGAATCCATAGATGCATAAATAGAGGTGGAGATCAATGGATAGATGACTAGAAAAATAGGTTACAAAAGGGGGGTTTGGTGGATGAATAGTAAGCAGGTTAAAGAGATGGATGAGCAGATGAGTTCTCTATTTATTTAGCCAGGAAGAGTGCCACTGAGAATGCAGTCTACAAAACAATCTGCACACAATCTACAAAACTAAATAATCATACAAAACTATTAAAGAGCACCCATTTTACCCCTTTTTCAAGATTTAAGATAAGTCTTTTGTGTCTCCAGAATGTGTCTGTAAAGTTTCAGCTCAAAACACCCATCAGATTATTTATTATACTTTTAAGAATGGGATTTTCTGCTCTAAACACAGTGTAGCTGTTTTTGTTGCATATGCCTTTAATGCTAGTTCCCACGTGCCTGTAAGAGTATGCCTCAATCTCCTCCTCGGAGACAGACATGAAGGAAGCAGATCTCGTGTAACGTTTGTGAGAAATACTAACTTTCCCAATGATTATTTGATGTATTTGCTGTGGAGTTAATTCAAGCCTTTCTGCAACGATGAGTCACACAAAATGTCGTTACAAAGTTCACGCACCCACACACACAGCACGCGTGTTTTTGCATGGCAAATGTGACCGGAATACAATTTAATATCCACTGCTGTTATGTTAAACCTGATTTAACATCCACAAACCAGGACTGAAGCGTCTTCTTTTATAATTGTACTGACACACGGCTGTGGTGATATAGTAAAGACGGTAAAATCGCTGTAATTCATTACAAACATGCACTGTTTTAAAAATGTTTTAAACTTGTAAACTCATTCTTGATCACATTTGATGATGATTGATGATCGCAGAGAGCTGAACAGATCTTTTAATCCCAGTTGCTTTGGACACGTCCTGAGACATGTTAATTCACGGCTGTCAACCAATTTGGTGGGTGGGGAAACTTCACTCTTATGTCACGTTGCGGTGGGCCTCAAAATGGGAGGGATTTGGATCCTATTTTAACGTCAGGAAATTTTAAAAAAAGAGACTTATTGTGTTTATATCACCCAAACACAGTCCTGTCCAAAAAGCTTACAAAAGATAATTTGTATCATAGGTGCCATTTAATCTACATAAGATCAGGTAAAAGGTCTTTTGATACAGATTTCAAACGATATTTAAACCTATGCATAGATTTCAGTAGTTAAAATAATGGATGGATGAAAGAAGATGGATAATGCGGTAAAAGAAGGGATATACATGTGAATAGATAAGTAATAAGAGTGGATTAATGATGGATGAGAAAAGCAAAAATAGATAAATAGATTGATAATAGATAGCAGAAGTGATGAAAGGATGAGTGGATGAATAACTAACTTAGTAAAAGAACAGATGGATGATTCAATAACTAGGTCAAACAAGGGGCAAATTGATGGATAAATGGGTGAAAAAAGGAAAATATCATCGATGACAAATCAATAGGGATGTCCCGATCAGGTTTTTTTGCCCTTGAGTCCGAGTCATTTGATTTTGAGTATCTACCAATACCGAAACCCGATCTGATACTTCTATAATACATAAAAAAAAGAATAAAGAAGAGCGAAGAAACAGAGCCAGGATGATCCTTATTTTTTATTTAATTCACCCTGTTTTAACATTAAAGAATTCTGTTAACAAACAGAGCACTTCTGTGAGGTAGCTTAAACAATCTAGTAATAAATAACAGATAAATTCTTCACTTTTGGACTTTAGTTCATCAGTAAATATAAAACAAATTAATATAAAAACAAATAGCACCTCAACTTAATACCCGGCAGGCAAACCCAAGTTTACATATCTCACAGTTTGCTATGGCAATGTTGTCGTCATCAACTTTATAATACCTCCAGACTGCAGATATACTCGTGCTTTCAGCTTCAAGCTGCCTCCGTGCTCTACTTTGCCGGCATTTAACCAATAGCGTCTCTGCAACAAAGTGATGTCATGCCGCACGCATTGCTGTTTCTATGTGAAGTCAAGAAAGTGGTTTAACTCTGTGCCATCGCATAACTATAGATGTGTTAAAAAAAATAACAAGAATATATATATTCGAGTCCTGATCAGGAGGTAATGGCTGATCGAGTCTGAAACCGCGTGATCGGCCTGATTTCCAATCACGTGATCGGATCTGGACATCTCTACAAATCAATGGATAGGCTGATGGATTCATAAATGGACGAATGCATGGAAACATAGTCATAGTGGATGAGTGTAAAACTGCTGGGGAATATTGGAGGGTTGGATGTACGCGTGTATGGTATTTTCCACATTAATCTGTGCCAATTGTTGTGGCATTCAATGACAGTTGTCAACAGTAAATATATCACACACATCATTGCATTTCTTGCAGCTGAACATGCGTGCGTATCAAACCCCTGTGCAAACGGAGGCACGTGTCACGAAGTCCCGACGGGATTCGAGTGCCACTGTCCACCAGGCTGGGAGGGTCCCACTTGCGCTAAAGGTATGTAAAGCATTTGTGCACCTTCCTCTCAGACTTCTTCTGTGTGTCAATCTGTTCAGTCTGGAGACCTAGTTATAGACTTAGGCTAGAGCACAGACACCCGTCCCCTCCCCACATGTGTCCAGATGCTGTTACCCGAGTGCTGCTTGGCTGCTCGTCATGCTGGGATGTGTCAGGTACATGTCAGGGGAAGCCAGTCCTGGATCTTGGCAGCACAGCAGGGACCCTTCACGGGGCCGATGAGTTTGAGCTGTTACGGGTCCAGGATTAGAGCCTGGTGATACCCATCACTGAGACAGGGGGGGGAGATTTGCATAATCTGTCTTTGCTTTGAACTAGCATTTGGCTTCACAAATTGAGAACGCAGTGTGGCATGGGCTACCCTTCCTCTTCCACCCCTCCTGTTTGAAAAGCATCCCACTTTAGCTCGAATTTGATCGTTTGTGAATCCGTTTCTCACCTCCAGGATGCCCAGTGTTTTAATTTTTGATATTTCTCACACTCTCTCTACATCCTACCTCCTCGGTTTCTTCCACCACACATATGGGGCTGTGTTTCCATCGTCATAGCAACAGTAGGGTCCCCTGCTGGAATTTGGACATTCGCTTCACCCCCCCTCCCTTCACGATTTCGCCCATAAAGGTTTTCCCCCATCTCTTCTCTCTTCACTTGCCTGTCTGACCCTTTTACACACCCCGCTCCACCCCATTCACAACAATATATGTATAAGACTAAAGGGAGAAGAAAGGAGGGAGGAATTTCTCTTGTTTTTGTTTCCTCCTATTTTCCTCCAAATTACAAAAGGCTGCTGCTCAGTTCTTTGTGCCTTTGTGGCTGTATTAAAACTGTAATGATTTGTGTTCTAATAGCAGCTAATCTGGCGACCTGGATTATATCAAACTCTAATCGCTTTACTGTCTTGCATAAAGAAAAGCCTATGCTTTCACTGATGAAACACTGACACTATTACCAGCTCTTTCTCTATAGCCATTTAATTGTTCTGCCAATTTACAGTAGGTTATTGCTATTTTATTTCTTTCATTAGATGGAAACTACATGACAGATCTGTGTACAATTCAGCAAAACTCTGCTATTCTGCTGTTTGATTAGAAGTAAAAAGAAATTTGGAGAACATTTGCAGTTTAAAAACTTCCAGACGGCGTCCACTCTGCCTTTGGCAAAATTTCGATGAAGTAAACACGTCCTCTTCCTCTTAAGAACAAAATAAATACAGCAGAGAGAAAACAGAAATAAAGAAAGCATCTTATTATCCCAATTAGGTATCGGATGATAACCAGATTCAAGATTTACAAGTTTGGAAAAGTCAAGGTATTACAACCGCAAAAAATATTCTGTTATATCGTTTCTAAGGTATATGTAAAGGTGTTTTTTTATGTGTTCTAAGGAAATCTGTGTTTTTAAAGCTAATGAAGATAGTACAAGTCAACGGTTTATTTTAATTATGTAGCTTGACATGTTTACTGTTCTGAAAATTATAAATGTTTTCAAAAATGTAATATATTGTGTTAAATGGAAATAGAGTTTTTGTTTTTTACTAAGAAATTTAAAATGATATTATTTTAGAGCAGTAATCACAATACCGTGAAACCGTGATATTTTTATTCAAGGTTATTCAAATGTAAGACCAATTTATTTAAAAACATAATCAAAATAAAGCATTTTTTCCCCTCCATCTCATGTATATGTAACAAATGTGAAACTGCAGAAAAGGCTCTTTAGGACATCTTTTTTGGTCATAAGTTTTGGAGTGAATTTTTCAGATTCTACTCTAAGGCTTATTCTTGTGAGCTCGCCCCTGATCCAGCAATCGCTGTCTTTGGTTGGTCTGACTCCATTTGTGGGTTCAGTCATCAAATTAAAAAAGCTGTCCAATATGGAAATGGTGATAGCTAAAAAAAATTATTCTTTGTCTATGGAAAAAGGCTTTAAAACCACTTTTTGAATCCTGGCTTTCAGAATTTTCTAGCACTTTACATTTAAAGAGACTCAGACACGATCTTTCTGATAACATTGCTGGCTTCAAAGCCACCTGAAAACCCTTTTTTAATTATTTGTCAAATGCGAAGGATGAAAGTCGAAAGTAGGGCTGGGCAATTAATCAAAGTAATCGAAATCCCCATTCAGAACCTATAATCGATCATTTTTTCAGGTCAATTTTTTCAGTTACTTTCCCTACCACGTGAGGAGTCACGTGACCCCGCTCTGTTTACATTTCTGCGTTGAGCGCAGTGTATAGTCTAGCGCAGCCTTCACGCGTTCGCATACCCCTCGCTGTAACTGACACTGATGCTGACCTCTCAAAAAATTTAACTACTCGTTGCGATGATGCATAGCACAAGCTCTGTGATTGGTCAGCTTGGTAACATTGACAAGGGAGGGTGGCACGGAGAGGGCAAAAAAATAAATAAAAAAAATTGTTCATTAATCGTAATAGAGTTAAAATTTTCAATTAATCGAGATTTTGATTTTCGGCCAAATCGCCCTGCCCTAGTTTATTGTCTGCACCATATTGCCTGTGCTCACTGGCCTAGAAATATACAGTATGTGTAACATTGTTAACCTATGTATAAAACTGTAGGAACTGATGTAATATTGGTTTTAAAATCTTTTTTTTCTCTCTGTCTTTGTCCTTTTTTTTTGTTTTGTTTGCCTTTTCTTTTCTGTCTTTATAAGTGTTATTGCTTTTTATATTGCTCTGTGTTGCTTTAAGGTCAAAATAAAAATATAATATTTAAAAAATAATCAAAATAAAACATTTTTGAATACTAAATCATCTTGATTTTTTCAAGTATGCCATAAAATATCTCAGATTCTCATTTAACATGTTTTCTTCGTGTTGTTTTTTACAGTAAAACCAAAAGCAAGTGTTGTAGTGCAACAGGATGATGTTTGTTTGATCATTTGTAAACCAACAATGCTTTGTGTGTAAACCATTATTTAAAACTCTCATTCTTTAAGTGACTTTAACACTCATTATTTAAAACAGTCAAGCAGGCAGTTAAAGGGTTAATGCAGCCTTTGTAAGCGTAAAAGACATTAAATGCATTAAAAAAAAATCTTCTTTGATATTCACTTTTTAAAAATCTTATTAACTCTTCACAATCTGTATTTTATTTATGCTGCAATATATAAAAGACTATAACGCAGACATCAATCATAATGTATCGCCCTACTATGATTCATATTCAATGCAGCAGAACTGATCTTTTCTCTAGTATTATATCTGGCGAGTCTGTGTGTGTTTGGTTGTGGGCGGTGAAATAACCCGCACACCCATGCTGGGTGTAAAATTGCCCAGTTTGAATGTTAATATGGATGAAACCAAAAACATCCCATAATATTATGCCATCTAAATCCTGTAATAGCTTTTTTTCATGCGGGAGGCCTCTCAGGCTGTTATTTTAAAGCACATATTAAGCATATTCTGCAGAACGTAACATGATTTTGTGTTGATGTTGCAGACATGGATGAATGTGCCTCCAGCCCGTGTGCGCAAGGCGGAACATGTATCGACCTGGAAAATGGCTTTGAGTGTGTCTGTCCTCCGCAGTGGGTTGGAAAGACCTGTCAGATCGGTAAGATTGAGATCCCCCGTTATTCCTGGATGTTTTGATCTCTTGAAGTTCTTAATGCGCATATTGTTCATTGCACCATGCATTCATGCCATATTATTCATTTTTGCATTGCCATTGGTAGGAGAATACAATCCATCATGCATCCAAATGGTTGTATATGGTGTGTTGGGTTCACTAGGGCTGGGAGATATTTGAAGAAAATGATCAAAGTAAAATTGTTCATATCAGTCAATGTTGATCATTATCTCAATAAATGTCAAATCACTATTTCTTTAAATGCAGATTTATGCTCTGAGTGAAAGCAGACAGTTAATTGTCAAAATATGTCAAACATAAAAATAACAGACAAACGTTTTACAAACCTGAAGTGCAGAAATTATAATAGTAAGTATTTATAAAACTTATTGAGCAAACAAACTATTTTGGCTGAAATTACCTTTTTAGTTCGTGCATGTTCTAACAGGTGATATTAAATTAGGGATGCACAATATTGGAAAAAACGGACATTGCAATATTTTATTTTTCTACGATATATATTGTGATTATGGAGTATACTGTAATTTCACCAGACGAAATGAACAGAATAATTTTTTTTTATTTTATAAGGGAGAGCCTCTGCAAAAAAATTATACTGTACAAGTAAAATGCACAGTGCTGCTGTTTTTTTTTGGACATTTAGCAATATTCATATAGACAAATTTAATAATCAAATGTAAAATAACACTATAGTTTTCATCTCAACCTGTTAGCCAGCACTCACTTTTGGGGATTTACACCTACCTAACTTTAAATAGTAACAGTTCTTGATCCCAGTTAGCTACAAACACTTTGAGCTTTACTATGGTCTATGGAAAGGTTTTGGTAACTTTATGGTTAAACATTACAGTGACATCATAAGTGTTTTCAAATATAGCTCCTAGTCAGTTATAATACCAGTTCAACATTGCAGATCCAGCGATGTAACTATTGCGGATGCACATATTTCGATATCGATGCTGAAATGATATATTTTGCAGCCCTATATTAAATCATGAAAAAGATTTTTGTTCCCCGACTTTGAGGACATTATGCAAATGCACAAATACTGTAGAATAATAACTACTGTAATTATGATACATTGCTCCTTTAAAACATTTAATACTACAATAATAACACTTTGTTTTACCAATCCTGCCTCAAAACCACAGTACTACAAAAAAAAAAACATGTTAACCCTTTCTCACATAAGTGTTAAATCCCCTGTGTGAATTTCTTTGATGTGACCATAATTTAGATTGTATAGTTTTTATGGCGTCATGTTAGGTTTGTCACGTGACTAGGCATGAGACGATAACCGTTTTCAAGGTATACCGTGGTTTGCAAAAGTCAAACTTTTAAAACTGCCAAAATTTTCTGCTATACTGTTCCTACGGTATATGTAAGATTTATTTTTAGTTTTTTAGGACAACAGCAGAAAAGATATTTAAAGACGCTGTTTTAAATTGTAAAGAAATCTGTGTTTTTGAAGCTAATGAAAACAGCAGAAGTCAATGATTCATTTAAATTATTTAGCCTGACATGTTTACTATTCCAAAATATTTAAAATGTTTCTTAAAATAAACTATATTGTTCAAAAACGTTTTTGTTTTTACGCAGACGTTTAAAATATATAATATATTTTAGAGCAGTAATCACAATACAGTGAAACAGTGATATTTTTATCTAAGATTATCATACTATCAGAATCATATACCGCCATTATAGAATCATATGAATGTATCGTTTTTTTACATTTCTTTTTCCATTTTTTACAAGCATTGACAAACATCTTGATTATATTGTGAACTATTTGATAATCCGATTTTCAAATTTGTATATTTTGTAAATGTGTTCAGTTGATCTCCCAGCCCTAATCTAAACTGCATGAACTTTGACAAGTTGCATTTTTTTAAGCTAAAGTAAGATTTGAAACGAGTGATTTGATCAGCCGGTCACACTTTATTTTAACAAACAAATCTCTTTATTTACAACCATTAATGAAGACTTTTGAATTCAATAAATTATTACTTTGCTGTTTATTTTAAGTTAGTAAGTTAATATTTGAGGATGTTAGATTTGTCACGATACTGGAATTTGGTACCAGTCGATACTGAAATTTTAAAAACATCCATTTCTCGCTAACATTTGAGCGCTGTTGAGCACGTTCTTAAACAGCGTTTTAAAGTAGCGATTCATCAGCAGATCGCTCGTATGTCAGCTTATAGACAAACCAGCTGATCGACATGACTTTGAAACGCTCCAGTGTCCCTGTATCTGTGGTTAAACTCAGTAAACAGCGGTGAGTTCGGTGAACCGATGACTTTCACAGCCAATCACAGTAATTTCTGTTGAGCATGTGAACACAATTGGCAATCAGCAGTGCTTAAGAACGTGCTTAACAGCACTCAAATGTTCACGGGAAATGGACGTTTTTATTTCAGTATCGAATGGTACCGAATTCCAGTATCGTGACAACCCTAATGGATGTAGAGTAAGATCATATTTAAGTACTAATAAACAGCCAATATCTTAACAATAAGCAGGTAATAAGACAGCAGTTAATAGTGGGAATTGGTACTTAAACTAAAGTGTTACCGATTAGTCTGCATGAGGATTTTGTAACCGTGGCAACCTGATCCTTGTTGACTGTAAGTCGGCCATATAGACCTGGATCTAAGACTAGATTAGATGGTCCAACGCTGGCGCCACAGGATTTTCCATCATCCTTCTGCTCACAATGGTGTGTAGGCCTTGTCAGGGGAAGTGATGAATGTGAAAGGAAGTGGATTGTGACCTGTAAACAAGCGTGGGGTGGGAACAGGAGTCGGGCTGCTCATCTTACGCTTCGAACCTTAGCCTGCAGCTTGGGTTTCGCTCACCAGAGCCGGGTCTGAGCGCAGTGGAGAGTCGTGTTTCCTGGAGGACAGGTGCGCAGGGGAGCGGAGCACACCTCACTAGGGGCCCCTGATGAATTTTTAAACCACTAATAAGCGGCAGTTTTATTTTCAAGTCAAAGTGTCGAAGCCCCCTGAACGGACTGGTCACCCGTGTAGGCTAATAAGAGAGAAATGAACAGAAAAAGGGGTGATTTTTTTTTTTTTTTTTGAGTGTGCCCTAAGGGGTTTACAATTATACTAGCATAATGTATTATTATAATTACATTAATGTATTATTATAAATACAATAATTATTATTCATCATTTAATTCTAGTAAAAATATACCTTCTTTCAAGAAAACGTATACAGTTTATTTAAAATATATAGTTCCATTTATTTATTTATTTATTTATTTATTTATTTATTTATTTATTTATTACATCTGTAGAAATTCAATTAAAGGGATAGGTCACCCAAAAATAAACATTTCCTCATTATTTATTCACCCTCATGGGTTAAAACCTTTGAGTTTATTTCTTCTGTTGAACACAAAAAGAAGATATAGCTGGAAACCATAGTATTTGTTTTTACTACTCATAAACAGACCCCCTAGTTTTTCGCGATTTTGCAATCACAGAATGCACGCTAAATCAACAAAGTCGAAAAAATTTTTAGATCCTGCAAAATTCTTAATTAAAGCAAAATAATCGCAAAAAATATAAATAATCTCATAAAATCAAATTCCAAACCATATATGCAAAATATATTTATTTCAATTTGCAATTAATTGTTTTACATGACTTCTAGACGTTTCATACGCAGCGCACGTGATGTATTTGAGTGTCTCCTTTGAAAAATGATGTCTTACCTGCGCCCTCACAATCATTACATTACATGGAACGGGGGATTGTTTTGCAGCCTGTGCAGTAAGCAGACGAAGCGCGAGTGATTTACATGTGAAATCAATGCAAAGATGGAATTAGACATCCTATGGCGTTAATTTGGTGTTTTGTGCGTGTGACATACTTCAGTCCTCGTAAGAAAGTGAGAGCAAACATCTAACAAACGGAGCAATGGAACAGACAGAAAAGCAAGCAGCTTACAATGATGGACGTTTGTTCAAGGATGACGGCCGCTGGACGTGACCGAATTGAAGGACAATATTTGTGTATTAGAGCTGTAATTAGGCCATAAAAGTTAGTTAAATATGTGTTTTAACATAATTTATTCATAACAATCGTAGGCTATAGGCCACTTAGAAGTTGGAACAAAGAAATAAAATAAGTCTTCTGTAACATTGTTAACATCTCAGCAATCTAAATAAGCCTAGGTATACACTTAGCCTTTAAGTTGGCCAACACACCAATAAAAATAAGTCTTTCTTAACAAATTAAATTTAAATGAATTCTAAATTATGATGGGTATTTGGCAATAACAAAATTAAGATAAAGGCTCTGAGGGATTTGTTTCGCCACTTCTCTTCATAGTCTGGCCTTAAGGCGACGGTGAAGCTGAATATTAAAAGAATAATGGCAACATTAGCCTATATACTCGGACTACATTATGCATTTTGATTTAATAAATATTTATTTATAATTTGAAAATCCTTCACTCACCAAGATTAGGCTATGTGTTTTTGTGGAGGAACATTATTGAATTCACTGTAGATGGCTTTAGCGTGGTCCTGCGCTCACTGATGGTGCATCCAGCAGCACTAAACACCCTTTCACTGCTGCTGCTACTGGCCGGGATGCATACTGATCTGGGTAATTTAGCAAGTTTTGGGTAGGATTGTTGTTCATCCTCCACCAGCCAAGAACATCCATTTTCCATGACGGCGGTTTCAATGTAACGAGTGACCTCGTTATTTTCCCTTTTAGGTTACTGTACATTTTCCCACTCCTCAAAATTCTCCGTCATCATTTGTTTAAACTTTGCAGGGATGGGTTGTAATGTTGTAACAAACAATTTGATTACTTTCTCGCGCTAATTGAAATGAATCACATGACCATTCATTTACCGCGTAAGCTGGAGCGCGAGCGCAAGCCCAAGCCTGGCCCGACTCAGTCTAAAATTATAGAAATTAAGCCTGTACCCGTCGGGTTCGGGCAAAGATCTTCAGATCTAACATGTATGGCTGGTATTATGATGTGCGTCAAATCCATAAATGATTTCGTTTAACTCTTTCCCTACAGTTAACGATAGAAAACGCTTCCTTGCAGTTGACGAGTTAAACGGCAATCAGTGTTTTAGGTATATTACGGTAGGGCAAGCCCTAACACATGTCCTGTGTGTGAGGTACATAATGTCAGATGCTCCAGGGAGTGAAATCTGAGATCAAGTAAGATTGTGAATAAAAATAAGAGTTATACAACCTTCCTTTGGCTTAATCTCTACCGTTTTAGAACTGTTTTAGATCTTGTCTTGCCAGGAGACCAAAATAAAGAAGCTTTATTTTTATGATTTGTGTCATTGTCATTGTGTCAGACTGCCCACCTAACATAGTAGGCTAATATGGGAAATAAGACATTTTTTTTCATCGCAAAATTGTCAGCAAATTTCTGGGAATTAACACCACAAAATCAGTAGTTTTTATCGCAAAAAATGTGAATAAATCTTTTAACTGAAACAAGTAAAGGTTGAGTAAATGATCACACTTTTCTTTTGGGGTGAACGATCCCTTTAAGCAGAAATTAAGCATAGCTGTTTTTTGGAACCTTTACTTTTAAGATTGTAAAGATTGTTTTTGTGTGCAATTAAATTTATTGAATAACAAAAGTCTTGTTATTCTCTTAAATTGTGTTTTCCAGTACAAATAGCTTTTTTTTTACTAGAACACAAACCAGATACACTAGTAAAGTGTTTTTTTTATGTGTGTGTGGGTGTGTGTGTGTGGTGGGTGTGTGTGTGTGTGTGTGTGGTGTGTTGTGTGTGTGTGTGTGTGTGTGTGTGTGTGTGCCTGTGTAATGCTCATTGCTCAGGAAGTCAAGCAGCCTGGCATCGTTGTGACTGTTAGAGTTTCAAGCCAACAAGCTTTTCAATGGGCTTAATGGTGGTGGGGTTACACAACAAGAGCTCCGATTTCCTCTCCTGCTACTCTACACTTCCCATCTCCACTTCGGTCTCGCAATCTACCAAATTGTCTACGAAATCTCCCAACTCTTTCTTTCCCTCACTTTCGCAGATGCAAATGAGTGTATGGGGAAGCCTTGCGTAAATGCTCACTCTTGCAAAAACATGATTGGTGGATATCACTGTGACTGCTTTCAAGGATGGGCCGGACAGAACTGTGACATCAGTCAGTATCTCCTCAAGCTCCTCTCCTCTCTTTTCCTCCATCTTTGAGCTCTATAATGGCAGCCAGGCTTTCCTCTTCAGACACTTGATAGCTTTTGGGATTCTTCACGCTGTATATTTGGTTTTAGGCTTCACCTACTGTTGCATGCTGGGCTTTTTTTTGTGCGCGTGTTGATTTAAACTAACATTTCCATCTTCACAGCACTCACCAAAGCTCATCTGATTTGAGTTAATTGCACATCTTCAACTGCTCTCCTTTATTTCCTCCACTTAGCCATTGATTAATTTGCTTTGCTCATTTACTGCAGATCTCAATGGTTGCCACGGACAGTGCCAGAATGGAGCTACTTGCAAGGTATGTAGACTGTAAGGTGCTGTAATGTCGCTTCAGTTATTTGTGGTGTTGGTGAAGTGTTGATTTATTTGTGTCTCTGCAGGAGCTGGTTCATGGAGGTTACCACTGTCAGTGTCCTACAGGGTTTGTGGGCTTACACTGTGAAGTCTCAAGGAATAAATGTGCCAGCGGTCCATGTCAGAATGGTGGCCGCTGCCATGTCATTCTGGACAGCTTTGTTTGTGAGTGTCCGTCAAACTACGCAGGGATGCTCTGTGAGGTGAGGAGCTTTAGTGATTATGGTATTATTATTTTGGTTTGGTTTGTGTTTGGTTTAAGTTTATTATTAGATTTTTATTTATTTATTTATTTATATATCTATTTGTCTATTTATTTATCTGTTAAATAATTAATTAATTTATTTATCTATCTATCTATTTGTCATACTATTTATCTGATAATTTATTTATTTATCTATCTATCTATTTGTCTATTTATTTATCTGTTAATTAATTAATTAATTTATTTATCTATCTATTTGTCTATTTATTTATATGTTAATCTATTTATTTATTTACTTATATATATATATATATTTATTTGTTAATTTATTTATATATATATCTATTTGTCTATTTATTTATCTGTTAATTTAATTAATTTATTTATATGTTTTTATTTATCTAATTATATTATATATTATATATTATATTATTATATATTATTTATTTATCTATTTGCTTATTATTTATTTATTTATTCATCTATTTATTTATTTATCTATTTATTAATTTATCTATTCGTTTATTTATTTATTTATCTATTTATTTAGCTGTAATTAATTAATTAAATTAATATTTTATGTATTTATCTATTTATATTTATTTGTCAATTTATTTATCTATCTATTTATTTATTAGTATTATTTGTATTTTATTTATTGATTTAATTATTTATTTATATATTTATCTGTTAATTAAATAATTAATTAATGTTTTTATTTATTTATCTATTTATTTTAATTTATTCATTTATCTATTTATTTATTTTTCTATTTATTTATCTATTTACTTATTTATCTATCTATTTATTCATTCATTTATTTATTCATTTATCTATTCATTTATTTATTTATTTTTCTATTTATTTATCTATTTACTTATTTATTTATCTGTCTATTTATTCATTTATTTATTCATTTATTTAATTAACTTTCGTTGTTTATTTGTTTGGTTTTGTGTCTTGTTTAGTTTTTGTTTTAGGTTTATGATTGAGTTTTTGTTTTTAAGCTTGTTTAGATTGAGCTTTTGTTTTATGTTTCTTTTTGCTTGGTTTTGTTTTGTTTTGATTTATATTTGTTTTATTTATTTATTTGCATTTCGTTTTTATTTCTCTTAGTTCTTCTTTAATTTTTTTTTTTTTTTTTTTTTTTGGTTTTCATTTTAGTTTACTTTAGCTTTGATTTATGGTTTGTCTTTTTTATGGGGGTTGTTCAGACATTTTGACATTTGTTTCTATTATTAATACCAGAAGAGCAGACTAAATAACAGCTAGTTCATTTTATTCAGATTTCATCTGTTGGTATAAGAGATCTATATCATTTCTCTGTGTTTGATAATTTAATGGAAATTGAGTCTTGGTTAATTGATGACATCTAGCACTACAGATGGTGTTACTTCTCTATTCAAACTTTGCTCTTGATAGGCTCAGCTAAACTGGTCGGTTGCATGCATGTATGTTTAAAGCCCTGGTGCAAGGCAGATCAAGCCTGCTATTCGGCCACAGGTGCACCGGTGTAACTAGAGTAGGGTTTGGGTGGAGGGCGGGAGTGTTTTTATTTATTTTTTTCTTCATGTAGCCATTATTGCTGTTGGCGGTGGAGAGCTCTGGTCTGGAGCCAGTGTAAGTCTAGTGGCCAGCTAAAGATGGACTTCCATAGTGGTCCTGGAAGCTGGTCCTGAGCCAGTCTCGTCTTACCGTGCAAACTAAAAATAAGTTGTAGTGAATGAGGCAACTCTTCTCTTGGCCTCCTGGCAGTCTGCCCACAACCAGCCCGGGAAAGAGAAGGCCTTGATTTTTACATTATATTCATGCCTGGCGTGCCATTCGCTCACATTAGACCATACCGTCTACAGTCTCTTGAGGAGCGGACACTGCTAAGCCAGCTTTCCTTTTGGTAAGGCTGTTTCTTGGGCAAATGCCCGAATTGACAACATAAATAAAATCTTATACCAAAAATCTTTTTCAAATCATTATATCTACAGTAAATGCTTTACTAACAATTTCTATTAAGCTTTGATGCCACCATTGTCTTCTCATGATGCAAACAGAAAGTAAACTGTTCAAGTTGTGTACAAATTACTCTGATCTGTGTGACACTGCACACTTTTAGATCTTTAGAAATGTAAAAAGTATTTACAGTTAACAGTGGGATTAAATGGGTTAATAAAGCAATGATCCACAAGCAGCTGTGGTTTATGAGTGCTAAGGAGTGATAAAACCCCCTGGAACTATTTAAAGTACAAATCACTATGAAATATTCAAAGAGATTTTTCTTTCAGTGTTTTAACATTAAATGTTGTCTGGTTTTGCTCGCCGTTTGAAGCGTGTCCAGCTGGGTTTGTTCTTGGGATCCGGTACAGATGGATGATTATCTCTTACATCTGCCTTCTCTTGCAGTTTTCTGTAGTCTGTCTTGATACAGTCTGGTTTACAGACACTCCTGTTACATCACTGCTCTGTGAGTAAGTGCTCTGTGTAGGCCTTCGCCTTTTACAATCTTTATTCATACTAAAAGAAATTCAGTGTACTTTGTGTTCAGGAGAACAGCAACATTGAGTTTTTTTTTTGGAAAAATGGGAATTGGAGACAATGAGAGCGTCGCAGAATGCTGCAAAATCCTCCATAATTAGGAGGGGTTTGTTGTGAGGTTTTGCTATTTACCTGTAAAATAGTATATTATTTAAAATGTTGGAGTCTTGATATTTATAATTTAAGTCTGTTATGATCATCAAGGGAGCATTTGTTCAATAAAAATGCAGTAAAAACTAAAAATATTCTTAATGGTAATTTAAAATAAATGTTCTAATTTAAAAGTATTTTGAAAAATATGATAATTTATATATTATATTATATATTATATAGTATATTATTTTACATTACATTATAGGGATGCTAGTAGAATTGGCAATTATTTGTATAAAAATCATAGTCATGTAGTCATGCCCTTTGACCCATCAAGCAATTGACATCGCATCCTAAAAATGTAGCACTCGTGATGAGAGAGACAATGCAAAAGGCAAGATTGACAAATTCAATTGCAAAATGATGGATTGCCACGGACTGTTGGCCAGTGATTGATTTATGGTCTGAAAATCTGCTTCAAAAGCCACATTTTGTTAATTATATTAGCAATTATTGATCGATAATTAAGGCCATTCACTGAAGGCAGAACAGTTTTTTTCAAGCACCTGCCAGTTTAAGATTTTGAGCTTTTCATTTTTTTATTTTGTTTGTTTGTTTGGTTTTGTGCTTTTCTTTTTTTGTTGTTTAGTTTTTGTTTTAGGTTTATGATTAGATTGAATTTTTGTTTTGTTTGAGGTTGTTTTGTGTAGTTTACGTTTATGATTAGATTGAGATCTTGTTTTAAGTGTCTTTTTGTTTGGTTTTGTGTCTTGTTTTGATTTATATTTGTTTTAGTTTACTTTTTCATTCAGTTTATTTATTTCTTTTAGATATTTTATTTTTATTTTTGGTTTTATTTGAATTTAGTTAAGTTTACTTTAGTTTTGATTTATGAAAAACGAAATATCCTTTTAAGAGTTTGTTTCCTAAAATAAGTTCATATTAAATATGTTAACAATTGCGTGAATGATTGATTTCTAAGAATATTTACCAGAACAAGGCCAAGTCGAGTTCGGAGGAGAACTAGATGAGCAAAAAGTGTTCCTCGTCCCAGTTGAATTTGCTCCGTAAGAACGGAAGGAGGTCTAAATTTAGCCGCACAGTTTGTTTTGATTGGTCTCTTGTGTGAGTGTAATGGTGCTGTCTCCTTTAGCTGGAGGCTTATGGGAGCTTTCACAGCTTACCTGTCTGTTTATCTGTAGTTTAAGAGGACTACATTTTCAAAGCCTAGGCCAAACTCATTCATTAACTCAATCTCTCTCTTTTTTTTTTTTTTTTGAAGGTGGAGAGTCTGTCTCACCCAAACCCATGTGAGCCGAACCCCTGTCAGAATACGGCTTTGTGCTACAGCCTGCCGGGTGACTTTTACTGCGCCTGTCCTGAAGACTATGAGGGCAAGACCTGTGAAAACCGCAAGGACCACTGCAAGATGACACCTTGCCAAGGTAATGTATTTCTGGTTTGCATCCTGACCGAAATGAAACTGCCAAAGAAGTCTATCTGCACTACCATTGTCCTTATTGAAATATTTGAAACAATACTTTACAACTTGTATCGATGTATTTTGATATCTGTATATATACTTAAATATTATATACAATATAACGGCTTTTTAACTAAACAGTAGAAAAGCTGAGCAGTTCTGTTTGCTTAACTGATCCACACCAATCTGGTCCAGTTGGCACATAAATGGTTTCTTTTTCCACTGTGGTGCTGAGAACGGAACTCGTGGGAATGTAATACAAATGCGTCAGTCGTAAACCGTGTAATGTAAATAAGTGTAATCTAAACAGCAAAATGGACGAGGATCCGGTATTTCTAGTTTTGGGACTTCTATTTTTGTAAGATAACCATGCCCAGAATTTCATATTTCAGTTTTTATTGGTGCCGTGGCATTCCAGACTTTTATGAAAATACATGTGGAACCATACCTGACCGTTTTTACAACAGTTTGGTACAATAGCGGAGAAGTGGCGACTTATTTTGATATGTATGCTTAAATATTTGAAACAATACAATACCACTTGGATTTATACTGTATATTTTAATGTGTATGTATATACTGAATGCTTTGAAACAATATGTTGTCACTTTTATTGATATTTTGATATGTGTGTATATATAATTAAATATTTGAAATGAAACTCTATCACGTCTGCAGTGTCAGTACAAAGTTTGCCTTTCATAACTAAAGCGGTGAACTTCACACGTGTTTCAGGTTTCATTCGTTTAAAGATTAAGCTCAAGATGTGTTAGAAAACTCAATACTCGTGTGTTGTTTGTGTGTTTCTCATGAATGCTAGGATCCCTTTTAATTATTCGTTCTCATCCTTAATTAGGCTAAATAGACTTGAAGTCAGAATTATTAGCCCCACTTAGATTTTATTTTTAAATATTTCCCAAATGATGTTTAACAGAGCAAGGAAATTTTGACAGTATGTCTGATAATATTTTTTCTTCTAGAGAAAGTCTTATTTGTTTTATTTTGGCTAGAATAAAATCTGTTTTTTAAAAAAAAAAAAAAATTATTTTAAGGTCAAAATTCTTAGCCCCTTTAAGCTATACTGTATATTTTTTCGATAGTCTACAGAACAAACCATCGTTATACAATAACTTGCCTAATTACTCTAACCTGCCTAGTTAACCTAATTAACCTTGTTAAGCTTTTAAATGTCACTTTAAGCTGCATAGAACTGTCTTAAAATGTATTATTTACTGTCATCATGGCAAAAATAAAATAAATCAGTTATTAGAAATGAGTTATTAAAACTATTATGTTTAGAAATGTTGAAAAAAATCTTCTCTCTGTTAAACAGAAATTGGGGAAAAAATAAACAGGGGGGCTAATAATTCTGTCTTGAACTGTATATGTTAAAAGTTGTAAAAAATGCCTATTAACATTTTATTTCAATTATTCATGTGGCAATATTTTCCTGTGGTTTCAAAAATGGTATTGAATATTGTTATTTTTTAAGGTATTGTATTAGAAATTCTAATATCATGTCAGCACTAATATAACACTAATTCCTGCTTGCTTTCTGGTTGTCAGTGATCGACAGCTGTACCATTGCTGTGGCGAGTAACAGTTCAGATGGAGGCGTGAGACACATTAACTCTAATGTTTGTGGTCCTCATGGCCGCTGTATAAGTCAGCCGGGTGGAAACTTCACCTGCACCTGTGAGCTCGGCTTTACAGGAACCTACTGTCATGAGAGTGAGTCTACTGTACCGTTTTAACATTTCCACTTGCTGTAAATATATTCTTGAGATTCTTCAGGGTGTCCGCGGGGTCTTAAAATGTCTTAAATCTCAAAAACAGAATTTTAGGCCTCATAAAGTCTTAAATTAACTGAAATATTGTGTTGTATGTCTTAAATCTTTTTAAACAGGTCTTCATTTTCCTTTGTTCATGTATAGCTACCCAATCTGGCCATTAACATCAATACAATCACCAACAATCCATCTCAATAAAATTTAACTTTTTATTTAAAAATGTCATTTTAACTCTATTTACCATAATAGTTTAATTATTTTCCTCATAATAATATTTGTTTAAAAGTTCCCCCTGTATTTACTGCTGAGAACACTGACCTGGACAGACTGTTGTGCATTCATTTAGTTTATTATAGTTTTTCAAACTTAAAACATTTGTCCATTTTTTTAGAAAGTTTATTTTTGAAAAAAAGTATGTTTACAACTAGAGCTTGCTTGTTTTGACACAATATTTAAAATATGTTTTGCTAAGTAATATTTAAAATATTTTAAATTGTTATTATTAAATTGTCATTGTATAATTAAATGTATCAAATTATAAAAAAAAAAATTGACAGCAAATATAAATATTTTCCATCTGGGCCATTTAAAAAACTCCTTAGTGTTTAGCCCTGTATGAGTCTAAAATTTTATTCATAATGGTCTTTAAAAAGTCTTAAATTGAACTTGGTGAAACCTGCAGAAACCCTGTTCTTGTCGTTCCTCCTTTAGTCTCAGTTCTTTATTACAGAGTAAATGGTTATTAAAGCAACTTCAGCTGTATCCTGCTACTGGTTTACTGCTAAAACCAAACTGTCTTGTAGAATTAATATCACTCGTAGTTTGAGTATTTATAGCATTTGTTTTATTTTTGTTAATGTTTTATTTATTATTATTTATTTAAAATTTGATTTTAGTCTTTAATATTACATGAAATAATTGTTATTAGCACCACATGAATAAAATAAACATTATCTTATAAATATAGAGTATTGTCATCAAATATCTTTACAGTATTATTGAAATATTAACAGTATAATTACTTAATCTTTCAAATAATCACTTATAAAAATACTTTTTTTCCTATTTAAAACATTTCACTCCTAATAATTAAATCCTGATAATAATAACAGCTGAAAAATGACAATTAATTTGAAAAGTTATTTGGTTGTTCCCATTTGCTATATTCATAGCAGCGCTTGAGCTGCATTAACTCAACAAGAACCAAATAATGTAAAAAACAATGTACATTTCAAAAATGTAAATCTAATCTAAAAAAAAAAACGCCAAACTTAACTCTAATTTTAGCTATCAAATGTGTTATTTCCATGTTAAATTACACTTTGAATTAGAAGAGTTTGTTTTTTTTTTATCCTGAAATCTTTAATGTTCATGCAAATGTTATTTATCATCTTCCAGATGTAAATGACTGCGTGAGCAATCCATGTCGAAATGGAGGCACCTGTATTGACGGGATCAGCTCTTTCCAGTGCTTCTGTCCAGACGGCTGGGAAGGAGACCTCTGCAGCATCAGTGAGTGTCCCTCATCATCATCAGCCTTATCATCTTAACCTTCTTTTACTTCCTAACCCTTTTCATTTGTGCTCTTAGATGTGAACGAGTGCAGTCGGAGCCCCTGCAAAAATGGCGGGCACTGTGTGGATCTGGTCAATGACTTTTACTGTGAATGTGCCAATGGCTGGAAAGGAAAGACCTGCCATTCACGTCAGTCTTCGTTTTATATTTTATTCTATTTTTTTCCTGTCTTTCTATTCTATTGAACTGCATATGTGAGCTGACTGGTGATATTTTGTGTGGGTTTTAGGTGAAAGTCAGTGTGACTCCTCCACATGCAGTAATGGAGGAACCTGCTATGATCACGGAGACGCTTTCCGCTGTGCTTGTCCTCCTGGATTCGGAGGAAGTACATGCAATACAGGTGAGAAGAGCTCTATGTATCTGGGTCTAGTTTTCATCAGGGATGCACTAAATTTTTGTCCACCATCAATTATTGCCTGAAAATTGCCCAGGAACAGGCAATATGTACTTGAATATATCACATTATTTTTTGGTATTTATTGCGGCGATAATATTATTGGCGATATAATTCATACATTATTTAAAGTCCTGTGGCTTTAAATAAAAGTTGATTAAAATTTTTATGTATGTATTTTTTTCTTAATTTTAAACGTATTTTTGTTTTTAAAGAGTAGAGCAGTGGTATAGTCTATCCAACATGGCTCAAACATAATTAAACACACTGAAGCAGCTAATCAAGCTTTTCAGGATCATATAAAATACACAAGCAGATTTGCCGAAGCAAGCTGGAAACAAACTTTGCAGGGCTGTGGATTCCCAGGAGCAGAGATCAAGACCTCAAAAATAGTGATCACACATTGTAATGTAATTTCTGTTTCATTCATACTGGACCCTAGATGGCGCTCTCACACACAACTGCCACATATAGATTACTGAAAAAAAGACATCAGCGATGGCTGCCTCAGAGCAAAGAGGATAAAGATGATAGAAACAGATTAGTGGATCAAATGTGAACATGATAAACAAACGCTTATGGCAGTATCTGGATTATTTCTGTTCTTCAAGTCATCCTTATAAGCATAAAATATATTTAGCATAATTCAATGCTAATTGACCTAGCCTTTATCACTGTATTGAATAAAATAAAGTAGTATGAAGGTAATTCACAGACTCAACTGATGTCATGTAATAAATGTAAATCCAAAATAAAACAAAAAGTGTTTCAGGGGTAATTAATGTGTCAGTGCTCTTTGAATAAGGGATTCCTAAAGATAAACAACAAAATCATAGGTCCAAGGCACTCGAAAAGGTAAGTTAAAAAGCCTCTATTAACATGGCTATTAGGGTTAGCACTATTGTGCATCACACCTACTAAGTCAGTAACTGTTTGTAAACAAACTCAACTATACTGTTTTGCTTGTGTGCCTTTAATAAATCATTGCACAAACCAATGGGGTATAATATGCACACAAACTTTTAATTTTCAGCCGGCCAGCCCCAGAGCTTTCCATTATAGAATTGCCACGTTTGAGGTCTGATTTCTTTAAAAATCAGTGATCTTCGATGCCTGATAGATATACGATATGAAGTGGGTCTCAGACTGAACAAGAAGCACTGCATTAAATTAAATGTCTTAAAATAGTCTTTAAAATACAACAGTTTATTTTACCCCAGTATTTTCAATGGAGTTTCTGTGCTCACCTGCTGTTCCTGATGATGTCTTTCATCTCATTTTACACTTGAACAACTAAATGAATGCTTAAGTCTATTTAACTGAATGTATTGTAATTACATTACAACATCGATGCTGTAAAAGGAAGCTTATGAAATTGAAATAAATCACATTAAGCTTTCAGCAGAAGTTTATCGTTGGATGAAAAACACTACCTGTGCATAGAGGCCATTGTAGGTCTTTATAGTTTTTTTTTTTTTTTTAAATAAGTCTTGTTTTTTATCATGTGCAGAATTTTTACTGGTATTTTCCAAATGATAAGATATCGCCAATCCCTACAGAAAACTGAAAATGCCATTTTCAAAGAAAAAACGTCTAAAAATATGAACCGAATAATAAAAAAAGTATAAAAATGATTAAAGGTTGAAAAAGTGTTCAGCACACTGGTTCACAGTCTGAAGCAGCTTTCACACAGGACGAGGAAAGCGTTGCACTACAAAACCCATTAATTTCATTGTGCCATGCAAATTTTGTGAATAAAAGCTGACTGACTAACTTTTAAGGCTTTTAAACCTTTAACTGCTTGCTCTACCAAATGGTTGACCATGTTTTGACTCTTTTAAATAATGACTGTTAAAGTCATTTTAAGAATAAACCTTTTAAATAATGTCTTGCACACACAGCATTGTTGGTTTACAAAAAAATCAAACGAACATAATCCTGTTGCACTACTACACTTGATTTTGTTTTGTTTTTTTGTAAAAAAAACAAAAAAAAAAAAACGTGTTAAATGAAAATCTGAAATATTTTATGGCATACTTAAAAAAATAAAAATGATTTAGTATTCAAAAATGTTTTATTTTAAATATGTTTTTAAATAAATTGGTCTTACACTTCATATTTTCAGATTTTTCATAGTATATGTATTAATTCTGGTACTTTTACCATAAACTGACATATTAACCTCTACCAATTGGTTGATATTTTAGAAATTATGGTATGTGTTGACAAAAAATGCATTGATTGTGTTAACTAGTGACATTAGGATATTTTTTTTGGGTTGGTGGGGCAGTTAAAGGGTCTATATTGCTCTACAGACTTTACTCTTTTCCTCTAACTTTTCCACTCCGTCTTTCTCCCACAGCGAAGAACAGCACTTGCGCATCCGGCCCCTGTCTGAATGGAGGCACGTGCGTGGGTGGTGGAGACACGTTCACCTGCATCTGTAAAGACGGCTGGGAGGGAGCCACCTGCGCCCAGAGTAAGTGAATTCCCCCATTCACAACTCCACTGCCAGTGCATGTCTGCATACCACAGAAAACAAACATCACATCCGTAAACCTCTTCTTAAATTACACTCAATCCATGACTCTCACTGACTGTCTTTCTCTCTGATTCCTCACAGACACCAACGACTGCAACCCTCACCCCTGGTAAGAAAACCTATGCGACTCTCCAGTTGTTCCCCCTTTTATTTACTCTAAGTCGATCTCTTGTGTTGTTCGTGCCGAGCCTCCCCTTTCCTTGTACAACATAGACGGCTAGGAATAACGCGGCTTTCTGCCCTATTCCACCCTGTTGTTCTTGCCCCCCTTAACCCCCATTCTCTGAGAGCGGATATACAGAGAGGAGGGGTCCAAGGGGGACGCTGGTTGTAAAGACGGGAGAAGATGTCCCTAAATCACCCCTAAATCCGACAGCTCAGGAGACCCCGGGCTGGTTTTAATGGGGACCACAATAGAGCCGATGGCCCTAAAAGAGCACCCCCAGCGGTGAGGGGAGGAGGGGATGGACAGGCTCTTTTTCTCCAGCCCACTCCGTCCTCTTGCCTTTCTTCACCGCTGACCTGGGAGCAGGGGATTTGGGAGGTGAGGGGGGTGGGGGTCTCAGCAAGGAGCCGCTGAGGGGGGATTTGCATCTGAAAAGTGCCGGTATTGATAAATGCATCCTTCTTCGTCCATCTCTCATCCACTTGTGCCCCCTCCCCCTCTCTCTTTTCCTGCTCTACTGATGTATATTGGAAGTATGATACAATACAGCTTTACAGTCAGTTCAGCTTTGTTAGATCACACTCTCCACGCCAGATAATTAAGATCCAGCCCCAGTTGGAAGATCTTGTCAGGAAATGTCAGTTTCTCCTGGTATCTGGACAACAAGTCAGCAGAGTTTCCAATCCCCAAACCAATGTTTAACTGAATTAGCAGTCTACTATTAATATAGGAGTTGACTCTGGAAGGAGGCCAGAGATGAGCAGAAGCAGGAGATGAATTGATGCTAATAAATGAGCAGGGTTTATTGAATAATCTTAGTTGCATGTGTTTCGGTGCGCTCTCATACTTCGTTTAAGCACCACAAACATAACAAATGTTATTATACATCAGGCCACAAGACCTTAAATTAGAGACATGCCCTCATATCTCATATCAGTGGAGAGGAACATTTCATGAAACACCATCTAAATAAGACTAAACAGAAAAAGCAGAACAAGTATTAAGAAATATATAAAATAAAGAAATTAATATAAATAATGATAAACATAAATTAATTCAATATTTGTATCAAATAAATGGATGACTGAACGAATAACTAAGATTTATAAATGATTATATAACCATAACTGAAATTATCAATGCAAAACAAATAATAGACAAAACAAAAACAATTCATAATATAATATAGAATTGATTTCATTTAAAGCACACACTGGTTATTACAAATTTCAGATTTCACAACTTCATCAAGTGGATAATCATGATTCTTATGTCCCAACAACAGAAACTCTCATTTAACACACTTTGCTAAGCAGTTAAAGGGACTAAATGAATGAAAGGGATTTTTGTCAGTCTGATTATTATTATTATAGAAATTTAGGACCTTTTTTTTTTTTTTTTTTTTTTTTTTTTACAATTATTGCTTCAGTCCATTTAAAGACTTATGAACGTACTTTTAATGTGGAATATCTGAAAAAAAAAAAAAAAACATTCCATTGGCCTTTTTGATTTTGGTTTATTTTTAAGGCCTATTGTAAGTTTGCAGGTCAAAATTATCCACTTGAACATGTCAGCATTGGTGAAATAATCACCTTCACAAAAATGACTAAAAAAAGCTCTATTATGTTTACCAGTATTTGGTGATGTCAAATACAAATTCATGTTATGGTTGTTTAGAGACTATCCGCTTGTTAAGTGTTACGTCACGCGAAGCGGCTTCCAGGTCCAAGTGCTCTATCAAACTGTATGGGGAGACTCATCAAATGGTAATAATAAACGTTTACAAAGCGATGTAATACTTTCTAAAATCACGATCGCTATATATATATATATACACATATATATCCATGCCTAATATCTGATGGCCAGTAAGTGATTAATTTTTTTAAATTGTTAAAATGTTGGTATTTGTGTTGCAGCAAGTCCAGAGACAGTTTGTGTACACTATGATTTTATATAAAATTCACTTTAATGTGTGATATGACTAAAAAGTGGCCATAAACGAACTATATCTCAACTCCAATGAGTAGTGGCTTGGACCCAGAAACAGTATTCCATACGTCACCAATACGTCACAACTTAACAAGCGGATAGACCATTTTGAGGGATGTAAACCATAGCAATAGTCCTAATATATTTCCTTTTATACATATTTAATTTCTGTAGCTTCTGGGAATCCAAAAAGATCTACATATTGATAATGTTATGATGGCTGTTTTATCACTACATTGAAATGGTCTATAACCGTGTCAGTTTTTAAAAACCTGTGCTTTGAAACCATTTTTGAATGAAGTGCTGTTGTTACATACTGTAAATGAACAGGCTAAATGTATAAAAAGTAGTAAACACCATTTACTGGTATACAGAATAACACTCTGTAAAACTGAAAAATAAAAATAAATAAAAAAGATCTATGGTCACGCTAATGATATAGCTAGTGATAATTGGTAGAACTACTGTTTATCTTTTTCACATACAGTGGTCCCTCGCTATAACGCGGTTCTCGCAGATTTTCTTTTCTTTCTTTTTTTTTTTTTTTTTTTTACAGCGAATTGTGTTCTGTGTCTTAATTGGCTATAGACCATTGTCAATCAATCTCCTCCGTGTCTCCTGTACAGTACAGAATGCGTTCAGCTTGCCAAATTAACATAAATAGTTGATCGCTAGCAGTGTGAGTTCCAACAAGGATGCAAAAAGGGTTGTAACTGTCCACAGCAAGACCATAGTAAAGGGGGTTGCACACCGGTTGTGCCGCATCATGCAGCACCATACATTTTAGAATTGTAAACATAGGTTTATACCAGGTTATGCACACCGGCACCACAAGTCGGCAGCTGTCTGCGGCGCCCTGCTATGCTTTAGGACACTGTTCATATTTCTGCCGTGCCACAGAGTGCCATCTGAATAATTTTATTTGAAATAATATTCGAATGTTCGTGTCCTGTATGTGTTGCTTTCAACGGTCATGTGCGCTACCCCCTTTTAGGATGGAGTCTGCTAGTTTTGTTAGTCAGTGACTGCAGGAAAAAGAACATTACGCTGGATGCCAACATTATCCGCACAAAAGCTAAGAACCTTTTGCTGACAGCGATGAATGTTTGCGCCTGACAACAGGTTTTGTTTTTTGGTTTCATTCTATAATACTGGACCTACTTTTCCTGGATAGTTTGAACTTTGAGAGTGTTTAAACGAGCGAAAAGTGTGAAAATGTTAATGCCTGTCTGAGAAAAGTGAATAAAGTCTGTAGTGAGGGCTTTTACAGCCTTAAAACATCATAATAATTGTAAAAAATAAAGCTGACTACTTTGCAGATTTCGCCTGTTGCAGGTTGTTTTTAGAACGTAACTGCTGCGAATAACGAGAGACCACTGTATTATAGTATGTAATAGTGAACATATTCTGATTTCTAAATGATAGATGTGAAGGTTTTATTATATTATATCAATCAGTAGAGGAAAGTGGTCTCTTTCGACCAGTGAACTCATTGTCTTCTTGCAGTTACAACGGTGGGATCTGTGTGGACGGGGTGAACTGGTTCCGCTGTGAATGTGCTCCTGGATTTGCAGGACCCGACTGCCGTATCAGTGAGTATCTCAAAGAGGAAAGAATGGGGACGTAAAGAAAGAGGGGTGTTGGTGGATTACCGAGCATCCCGTGCCCTTTGACCTCCTCGGGGGTCAAAGGTTGGCCCTGGCTCACAAACAGACAGAGGAGATAAATTATTCAACCAGTGGAAAAAATTCCTCTTCTTGTGTCTCTTGTGTCCATTGATGCACATAGAAAACACTCCTTAAAGATTCCATGCATTTCCCCAGCCTCATTTTCTGAGAGCTGGTCATGGGAACGCCATCAATCCTGGCGCTTTACAAATGCATATCGATTTAAGATGACAGTTTTAACTTTCTCTGCATATGACATTTCTGCCTGGGCTGTAGCTGTATTGATGAATGTATGTTCTCTTTGCTTTACCAGACATTGATGAGTGCCAGTCTTCCCCCTGCGCCTACGGTGCCACCTGTGTGGATGAGATCAATGGCTTCCGGTGTGTTTGCCCACTCGGTCGCACTGGACCTCAATGCCAAGAGTGTAAGAGTTATTGTTTAATCGATGAAACAACCAGTCTTTTTTCAGTTCTCTTACCTAGACTATATTGAGAAATGGACCCTAAAGTCCCCATGAAATTGATTGGCATTTAAAAAGGAAGTTGAAGAAGGACAAAGTGAACAGCTCAGAAATATCCAGTAGGGTTTGTTTATATGGCACTCTTAGGGGCCGATCACACCGAACACGCATTTACGTTCCAAAAACGCGAGGCGCACCACACTGCCTTTTTTGTTGACAAGAAATGGCAATGACTGAATCAGCTGGGTATTGTACAAAAGTGTTGCTGTTGATATTAATATAATTTTAATATTTAATAATATTGTGATATTTAAGATTTGTTGAGTCATATAGCTCCGGATACCTCAAAACAGCAACCACAAGTCTCTCCTCCATCTTCAAAAGTCTTCGTTGTTGTCTTGACAACACAAACACTGCAGGCACCTCAACGGAAACCCCGCCTCTGCTTTCATTTGGTTGGAGAATGAAAAAGATGCGAGTGACGAAACGTGTTTTTTCTGTTTAGAGTTGACTTTTTTTTTTTTTTTTCAGCTGCGAGCGCTCGGAGCGCAAAGGCAAAAACGTGAGGCGCAGCAGGCGGTTAAAACTTGATGCACGTATGGGACATAAGCAGCGCGCAAAACGCTCGCGGCCATTAGTAAATCCTTCAAAAAAGGTGCCTCTCAACGCAAAAAACGCGTTCGGTGTGATCAGCCCCTTATTTATTTTTTTGCTAGTCAGAGGAATATGGTATTTGGGGGAGGGGCATTTTTACTCTTCAAAGTGTTTGATTGTTATGAAAAAGAAAGATTTTATAGGCTGAATTTTAAATGCATACACAACTTGTCAAACGATTGGGGTCCATACTATTTTGTTCAGGTCAATAGCTATGTTTCCATCCAAAGATGTGATTTAGAATTATGTAAATTATGCAAAATCGTCACTTCCTGATAAACTGGTGGCAAATATCAAAATGAAAATTTAAATTTGCTGCTATAGGAAAAGCCAGACTGGACATTCTTTTCTTATGACTTTTTTTTTTATTTAAAGGATAAATTCAGTGATTTTTCTTACCGGATGATAAATTGTTTTCCTTACTCAGTTGTGCACATACCATTTTATGCTCATTTTCAAAATCATGGCATTTATATTAAATTATCAAAATCATCTTTTGTAAGCTGTTTGGATAGAACTGTGTGATGATATAGTGTGTCCACAGTCATATTGTGGTGATATAAACACAATAAGTTTTTTTATTTTTTTATTTCCTGACGTTAAAATAGAATCCAAATCCCTCCCATTTTGAGGCCGACCGCAACGTGACGTAAGAGTGCGCTTTTCCTTTTGAGGGACACTCTGACAGGCATGTGGGAACGGTGGGTGGGGAGAACCGTGCATTAAAGGCACAGGCAACAAAATCAGCTACAATGTGTTTAAAGCAGAAAATCCCAATATTCTTAAAGCTATAATAATAATAATCTGTTGGGTGTTTTGAGCTGAAACTTTACAGACACATTCTGGAGACACAAAAGACTTATCTTAAATTATCTTAAAAGGGGGTAAAATAGGTGCTCTTTAAACATTTTTTTTAATGTAATATGCCAATTTGTGCTTAAAAATAGGTGGATGGAAGCATAGCTAATGTCACATGATCCTTCAGAAATCATTCTAATACAGTATGCAGATTTAGATAAGCAAAAAACTAAACGTGGACTTAAAGCCACAAAACGGGGAACATGAAATAATCGACATGAAAGGCAGACCAGACAGCAATGGCATAGGCATCATGTGACCGATCACTCCAGACAGGAAGTGGATCTGTTCCTAAATTAGAATTGGCTGCAGTCTTACGCTGTTTGTGTTGTGGCGCAGTCATTGGCATTGGGAAGACGTGCCACTATGCTGGACTTCAGTTCCCGCATGGCAGCCGCTGGGAAGAAGAATGCAACACTTGTCAGTGTGTCAACGGCCAAGTGGAGTGCACCAAGGTAAGTGTCTGAAAAACATGCTCGTTTTTATCTTTTCGTTTCTGTATCTATATAAAAGCATCCCTCTTTCTCAGGTGGTCTGTGGTCGGAAGCCATGCCTTCTGCCAGGGACCCCAGGGCGAGAGCTACACTACTGTCCAGGAGGTCGTGAATGCCTGGAGCACAACTTCCTGACATGCCTCTCACCCCCTTGTCACCAATGGGGGTTTTGTTCAAGCCCTGGGACCCCCCCAACCCTCCAAACCAAATGTGAGCCTAACTCTGTCTATCTGGACAAGAGCTGTGCTCGCATCACCCTTATTTTCAACAGGGACAAACTACCCACAGTAAGTATTCTTGTTTTGGGTGGTGTTTTGATGGATTGCACAAAAGCCCTCATGATACACAGATGATATCAGATGGAATTGCAGTAGTCCGATTTGGCCCAAACATGGTATTACTAAGTAAAAATGTTTTGAAAACAAGAAAATAAACTTTATTGACCTTCTCCGTGTCTAATTTGTAAGTCTGGTCAAAGTCTTGGGTCAGTAAGAAGAATACTTTGAATGAATACTTTTATTCAGCTGGGACACATTAAATTGATCAAAAGTGACAGCAAAGGCATTTTGAAAAATGATTCTGTTTGAAAGAAACTAGAACTGAGTTGGAAAAAATATATAAAAACAGTTCAGCACTGTTAGTTATTAACATTTGAGCATATTTGAAAGGTTAATGAAGGATCATGTGAAAACAGTAATAGTTGCATGTAGGAATAAATCTCACATACTGGACTAAAAAAACTCTTGCAATATTTTGTAACACTACTGTTTTTACTTTATTTTTGTTTGAGCATAAAACATAAAATGATTTGTTGATTCTTTCAAAGTCATTTAAAAAATCTTATTGACCCCAAGCTGACACAAAAAACACATGATATTTCCAGCGTACTATGATCACAGTAGCTGTAGTACTTTAGGCTGTGTGTCCACTAAATCATTTTAAGGTAACTGAAAGCACTAGCCCTGTTCTTAAAACTCATATAGCTGTGGGAGTTGAAAGCATTTTCTTTGTGATTATGCAAAAGTAAATTGTACATAATGGATCCCCTTTAAAATAAAAAACACTGTGGTAATTGTACAGCTACTAAATATTACCGGTGTACTTTTTAAAAAAATTGGCATCGGTCAGAAATGGAATAATACTGTAGAACTTTATTGCAGTTGTCTAAATCAATTAACAGTTCCATGGTATGTTCAGTGTAAAACGTTGTCTATAAAACAAAGTAACAATAGTACTGTGTTGTTTGCAATAATCTGTCAAAAAATTGTGATATTCACTACTGGTCAAAAGTTTGGGGTCAGTAGGAGTTTTAAATGTTTTAAAATAAGCTTCTCTTGCTCACCCAGGCTGCATTTATTTCATCAAAAATAGAGTGAAAATTGTACAATTGTGAAATGTTATTGCACTATAAAATAACTGTTCAAAAGTAGATTATCATTTAATTTAGTCATTTATTCCAGTGATTAAGGATGATTTTTCAGCTTCATTACTCCAGTCTTCAGAGTCACATAATCCTTCAGAAATCACTATAATATGAATTATTATTATTATTATTATTATTATTATGAATGGTAATAGTAATAAAAGCAATAATGACTGGAGTAATAATTTGTTTTGAAACTACATACAATAAGAAAGCAGTTATTTAAAATGTTTAATAAATACTTAAAAATGTAACAATTATTTTTTTTAAGAATTTACAATTAATTATTAAGAAAACATGAAAAGACAAAAAACTGACCCTAAACTTTTGAGTGTATATTCGGTAGTGTATATTCAAAAAATGTTGCATTACCAGTGCTTTTATAGTAATGTTAGACAGTACCTTTTTTCTCTGACATGTCAATGATCTAAACAGATATAGCAGTTTCTGAAATATCCCTGTCAATATCTGCCATGCTTTCTTTTTTAGGGAACAACAGTAGAGAATGTCTGCTCGGAGCTGAGGTATATGCCTGCCACACGGAGCCTGGCAAAGGATCATAAGCTGTTGGTTCTTTGTGACCTCTCCTACAAAAACCAGGACGCCGTAGAGGTAGCCATTGTAAGTACATGTTGAACACTCTCTCTTTGTGCACATATCAAGAGCTTTCTATGCACATATAAGAGTTGTTGATGTGACGTTGAAGGGCTGGGCTGTATGGCAAAAATGCAATCTCGATAATTATTTTCCATATTGAACGATAATGATATATATTTCAATATAAAAAAAAAAGTCCAGAGCTTATCATTGTTATTGACATATAATATCGAATCACTATAAAATGTATCGTTTATCAGCCCAGCTATATAACGTTGCATTTTTCATTGTCATGTATGACAAAAATTAATAGAATTAGTGCAGTCACTATTTAAAATTCAGTAAATGGTTAAACATTTATTTGTTTTCTATGGACCTCTAAACACTATTATTACTTTTATTTATTTATTTATTTATTTTTTGTACATTTTTGAGCCAAATCACAAACTATCCTGTGACTTAAGTGTAGTTCAATAAATTACAGCTCTTACAATGTAAAAAGAAATTTGTAAAATCCCTAATCAATATAGTTCGGGCCGAATTTTACAAGTGGCTATTATAGTAAATTGCAGTATTTTTGTTATGCAAATATTTCTAAAAGCAAAGGAACTTGATTCATTTTGTCACTGAAGACCATGTGATCTGGTGTAACAATTTATGCTCATTTTAAATCAATTAAATAATTCAATTAAATAAATTCCACTCAAATTTAATTAGTTGAAGGACCTCATTCAAGGTCATGTGACTGAAACCCCCTGTGAAGCCCATGACATGCACCTGTTAAGTGTTTGTTCAATATTTTTAGCCAATATAAATTCAGTTTTTGTTGTTCCTTTGGTGTGATGCCAAGTTCGACAAATTATGGAAGGGAAAACATATGTATCTCATAATTTCATATCATATGAAATAAATAGTACTTTATGAAGGTAAGTGTCCTGCAATGAAGATAAATCACGCTCATGCTAGTGGTTTGTTATTAAGAGTTGTTTTTCTTCATTTTTGCTATGCCACACCATAAGTTTTATTTAGGGTACAGTTCAGTGAGAATGTAAAAAAAAAAACTGAAAGAATTGATAACTCTAGTGACCTCTTTTATTTTTATTTTTTTTCAAACATCAGACTTCAAATTACATAAATCTATTTTTTTGGTGATTAGCCAAAAATAAAATCTATTTGACAGCTATCCATTCATGACTCTGTACCATTCACTTAGCATTGTTTTTGGCCCCTTAAGATCTATTAAAATTCAAAGTCAGAACCATGGGGGTCTTAAGATACTCATCGTAAAAATCTGTTAATGGATGCAAATTAGATTTCCTCACCGAGTCGAGTGCGGTTCCTCGAAATGCCCGGACGCCCAGAGCAATGCCAACTGGCCCACTCTTCAAACCAACCCATTATGGTGTAATGAGATTCAGTTGAGTGACCAGCATTGGGTTGTACTGCATTGCAGCATTTCCCCCTGCTGCACAGACATCATCTTACACAAAGCTATAGTGATAAACACTTTTGTCTTTATATTGCTTGTGCATTGATATGAAAATTAATACCTTTGCGCTGCCAGGATAGTTTAGTGTAATTTGAAGCCACATTTCCTGCGTTCAATGAAACATTCTGCCTCACGGAAGTTACTTGCAAATAGCGGTTATCTCCAAATGCATGCTTTATTCTTGGTCAGATTACACTAAATCCCTGCGGTGTTATAACAAGTCACTGAGCGAAGGCTCGTTTTTAACTGGCCTGACTCATTAAAATGGAACCTTTAGGCAGGAACTTTGAACACTGCAGGTTTTTGCATGTTGAAATAATTGAGTCAACCGACTTTTTGATTTGAGTCAACCGCTTTAGTTATTTTACTTAAAATGAGCTTTTTGTTGTTGTTTTTCAAATACCAAAACATGTTGTTGTTTTTGGATCAACATTTAGATTTGAAAAAGAGGATTGTGAAACATTTGACAACCTTGTGGTGTGAATTTTAATTAGATTTTTTAGCTAGTTTTATTTGTTGTCACAGATTTTACATCCATGGACATTTTACCGGATGAACAATAGGGCTGCACAATTCTGGCTTAAATGAGAATCACAATTTGTTTTGCTTAATCAAGATCACGATTTTCTCACAATTCTGTAGATGTAGAATAAAGGTTAAAATGAGTAGGCTATTATTGTTTTTTCCCAAAAATATGGTAAAACAACAACAATAATAATAATATTAGGCCTCTGTGTAAGTTTACTGTTGATTAAAAGGCTAAATTTTGTAGACTTGGAATGGTGGACTTGAACAGACTTAAAGTTGTCCTGTTATTATTGCACAGTAAAGTGATGACATCAGAATACAACTATTCATAATTCTGAAGTTGAATTATTGTGTTTGAGACATACGAATGAAGTCAGAATTATTAGCCCTCCTTTGAATTTTCTTTTCTTTTTTAAATATTTCCTAAATGATGTTTAACAGAGCAAGGAAATTTTCACAGTATGTCTGATGATATTTTTTCTCTTGGAGAAAGTCTTATTTGTTTCATTTCGGCTAGAATAAAAGCAGTTTTAAATTTTTTTTAAAAATCATATTCGGGACAATATTATTAGCCCCTTTAAGCTATTTTTTTTTGTAGTCTGCAGAAAAAGCCATCGTTATACAATAATAATAATAATAAGCCTTTAAATGTCACTTTAAGCTGTTTAGAAGTGTCTTGAAAGATATCTAGTAAAATATTATTTACTGTCATCATGGCAAAGAGTAAAGAAATCAGTTATTAGAAATGAGTTATTAAAACTATTGTGTTTAGAAATGTGTTGGAAAAAATCTTCTCTCCGTTAAACAGAAATTGGGGGAAAAAAAAATGGGGCTAATAATTCAGGGGGGCTAATAGTTCTGACTTCAACTGTATGCTTGCAATCTGTAATTGACAACATTATTAGACCATTTTTTCACTGGTAAAATGAGATATTTGTCATTATCAGATTCCCTCTTGCATTTTATTCAACATTATATAGGCTAGAGTGGTTATACTGACACTGTTAAACATTTATTCTCATGCACAACACTTTGTGTTTTCTATGAAAGAAAAAAACATATCAAATGCTTGTCGTAATCATAACTTTACAATGCGATATGAACATGTGCATGGTTTTGGTTTCACTTTCACTGCCGAGTGCGCTCATGTCAATTTGGCTGCCGTCACTTTGAGAAAAGAAAAACATACATGCAAATCATACTTCCCGCACGACTCCCAAATGATCATTCTGTGCATCAATCTGAACGTTATTTTAGCACCTGCACCATTTAGCACCATACAACGTTATTTTTCATTACCTGTTATTCACATATGTGGGGGGGTCGAATGGAGATTGCAATTGTTTTGTCGATTAATTGTGCAGCTCTAATGAACTGTATAATCATCCATACAATTATGCGTAGAATGGATAAAAAGTAAAAAGAAATAAATCTGGATAATTTTATTTTTTTTATTTTTTTCCCCAATTATCCTGCAAACATCTGCCTTTACCACAAGATATTCAAATCATTCAAATGTAATGTACGTGTGTAGTAAGTTATAGTTAATATTATATAGTGCTCAGCATATATGAGTACACCTCTCACAAATCTATCTGTTAAATTCATATATTTTAGTCAGTACTGAAGCCAAATCTGGAGCTTATCCAACAAAATAACTTACGATAACGGTCCAAAAACTAGTACACCCAAATGTATGTTATAGAAAAATAATAAATAAAATTTAAAAAAGGGAAAAAGCAAAAAAAAAAAAAAAGAAAATGAAAAATTTAGTTGAAATTTAGTTTGAATTTAATTATTTATCTTTTAATTTCTAAGTATGTTTGGTGACTAAAATATTGCTTTAATAAATATATCCGCTTAATAAATCTGTTTTGTTTAAATGCACCAAAATACATTGCCTATATTCACTGAGAAATGGATAAAAATATTCATCTTTAAAATGGGCTGTACTCAATTATGCTGAGCACTGTCTATCAACTATGTATATATGTTGGTTAATTATGTGTTATGTATATTATTATTTCTTCACAAATATATAAAGGTTTTTAACTCTTTAAGTAAAAAAATGTAAACATTTATACACGTTGCAATATACAGTATTGCTTGTCTTCCATGATGTCTTCTGTTTATGTCTTCAGTTTTCAGCACATTATTACTAAAGCTCAGCAATACCACAAGTAATCTCTGTATTTTCTAGCTTGAGAAAACTGTCTTGCCAAAGTTTGGTAGAAAAGACAAGTTTGAGTTTACTGTAAATGACATATTAAAAACAGAAGATCTTCAAATACAAATATATCATGTTAAAACACAGCCCCAAATATACAAATTTTCACTTAACTGCTTTGTGTTTTTCAACATTATCTACATGTTTTTGCAATGCAGTGTGATGTATATAAAATCCCCATATTATTTTTTGTTCTCCTGTAGTCGTTCCAGCAGGACGATCAGCCCAGTCACAGTCAGATCCAGGAGGCTGCGAGTACCATCGTCAGTACACTGTCCAAGCGGCACAACAGCACCGTCATGCTCGCCGTCATCGAGGTCAAAGTGGAGATGCCGGTCACGTCTCAGCCAGTGGGTGAGTAGAGCCAACTGGCCTCAAGGCTAAAGCCAGCCTTCATCCCCCGACCCAGTGTCAATTCCCTGTTTCCAGCAATTAGTGCAGCTTAATTGTCTTTGTGAGTCACAGGAGGAAGGGACTGAGAGGCTCAGAGGATGCAGCAGTTGTGGGCAGGAGGCCATAAACCTGTGTGACAGTCATTCAGCTGCTCCACAGTCCTCTGTCACAGCACAGCAATGCATTAAAGAGAATGATAGCTCACACTTAGTCTGAAAACTTTTTTTTTTTTAGATTGAGGGAATTCTAAATGGGTTTTGAAGTATTTGTAACTGACCACTGACTACACTGGATGTGACTGTTGTCACTCACATTGAAACAACTGCATCAATCACATTTCAATATCTCTTACAAATTCTGACAAACTCTCAAAAGTTGTGTCTCCCAACAAGTGTCTCACAAATGTTATTTCTTAAGGCTTGTACGCACCAGGTGTCGCTCATGTTTATTGTCAGTGTTTTTCGAGACATTTTTCTGTATTCAAACCCAGGCAAATTTGACATTAAGCAGAGTAAATGCGCAAAATGACCCCCTTACATAAACTTGCAAGTCATGAATGAAAAGTGAAATGAAACTCACTGTCAAATCTTATTTGCTACTCTCCACTCCTACTGACGTTATTGGAGTTGCTGTTGCGTTTATCATACATCTCTATGTGTTCAGACACCAATAAAAAAAGCATCTCCACATTCATCTTGCCTTGATACATCTTCATTGAATGAAAATGAAACTGAGATCACTTCGACTGTTTTGAACTCCTAGTGGTGTTTACTGTAAATTCAGCAACTCCGGGCTTATGTAACAAAAGCGCCAGTTTTTGATACGATGCAGCAAAAGAGTAGGGTCTGTCTGCGGACTGCAAGACAGGGGCGTAACTTGAAGTTATGGAGACCCACATGTCAAAACTATGTTGTCGGCAATATGGTGACGTACTCATCAGTTATTAACGTCTACACCTACTCCACACCTAAACCCAACCATCACAGTTATTAACGTCTAAACCAGGGGTGCCCAAACTTGGTTCTGGAGGGCCAGTGTCCTGCAATGTTTAGTACCAACTCCAATTAGACACACCTGAACCAGCTAATCAAGCTCTATCTAGGTATACTTAAAACTTTCAGGCAGGTATATTTAAGGAAGTTGGAGCTAAACCTACCACAACTTTAAACCCAACGAGCAGGCAAGGGGGTCAAGTATTAACGTCTATAACTACCACAACCCTAAACCCAACCATCATCGTTATTAACGTCTACACCTTCCCCCAACTTAAACCCAACCATCATAGTTATTAACGTCTATACCTACTACAACCATAAACCCAACCATCATCGTTATTAACGTCTACACCTTCCCCAAACATAAACCTAACCATTATAGTTATTAACGTCTATACCTACCACAACCTAAACCCAACCATCATCGTTATTAACGTCTACACCTTTCCACAACCTAAACCCAACCATCATCGTTATTTACGTCTATACCTACCACAACCCTAATCCCAACCATCATCATTATTAACGTCTACATCTTTCCCCAACCTAAACCCAACCATCATCGTTATTAACGTCTACTCCTTCCCCCAACCTAAACCAAACCATCATCGTTATTAACGTCTACACCTTTCCCCAACCTAAACCCAACCATCATCGTTATTAACGTCTACACCCTTCCCCAACCTAAACCCAACCATCATCGTTATTTACGTCTATACCTTTCCCCAACCTAAACCCAACCATCATCGTTATTAACGTCTACACCTTCCCCCAACCTAAACCCAACCATCATCGTTATTAACGTCTACACCTTCCCCAAACATAAACCTAACCATTATAGTTATTAACGTCTATACCTACCACAACCTAAACCCAACCATCATCGTTATTAACGTCTACACCTTTCCCCAACCTAAACCCAACCATCATCGTTATTAACGTCTACACCTTCCCCCAACCTAAACCCAACCATCATCGTTATTAACGTCTACACCTTCCCCAAACATAAACCTAACCATTATAGTTATTAACGTCTATACCTACCACAACCTAAACCCAACCATCATCGTTATTAACGTCTACACCTTTCCACAACCTAAACCCAACCTTCATCGTTATTTACGTCTATACCTACCACAACCCTAATCCCAACCATCATCATTATTAACGTCTACATCTTTCCCCAACCTAAACCCAACCATCATCGTTATTAACGTCTACTCCTTCCCCCAACCTAAACCCAACCATCATCGTTATTAACGTCTACACCTTTCCCCAACCTAAACCCAACCATCATCGTTATTAACGTCTACACCCTTCCCCAACCTAAACCCAACCATCATCGTTATTTACGTCTATACCTTTCCCCAACCTAAACCCAACCATCATCGTTATTAACGTCTACACCTTCCCCCAACCTAAACCCAACCATCATCGTTATTAATGTCTACACCTTTCCCTAACCTAAACCCAACCTTTATCGTTATTAACGTCTACACCTTCCCCCAACCTAAACCCAACCATCATCGTTATTAACGTCTACACCTTTCCCTAACCTAAACCCAACCATCATCGTTATTAACGTCTACACCTTCCCCCAACCTAAACCCAACCATCATCGTTATTAACGTCTACACCTTTCCACAACCTAAGCCCAACCATCATCGTTATTAACGTCTACACCTTTCCACAACCTAAACCCAACCATCATCGTTATTAACGTCTATACCTACTACAACCATAAACCCAACCATCATCGTTATTAACGTCTACACCTTCCCCCAACCTAAACCCAACCATCATCGTTATTAACGTCTACACCATCTTGCCAACAGAATCCTGTTGTGATTTCTCGGATGCTTCAATGGGATCTTGATAACTGCAAGTTACGGCTCTAACTTACTACAAGTTACGCGCCCCTGTCTTGCAGTCCGGACAGATAAACTAGGATCAAAACAAATAACGAGCATCAGGCATCTCTTTAAAAATTACACTTACACCTGGTGTTTTGCACATTGGTGTTCACGATCACATTGGCGCCATTTGTTTAGTTAAGAGGCTTTAAACGTTGACGAAAATTGTGAGCACATAGTGTTTCTCAGTTAACGGGCCTTTATGCTAAAATACACTGTTTTTACAGCAAACAGAGCTTAAACTATTTGGTGACTTTACCAATGGACCCTTTTCACAAGAATGTTATGACACGTTTAACGCTCATCATAATCTCAAATCCTTGAAAGTTTTTAATATTTGGATTTTTTTTTTTTAATTAAACGTATGAACATTTATATGCATTTATGAATGTAGTATGTCACCTTTGCGTCAAATTACAAAAAACGAATTATCGCTTATACGAGGTGTTTGTAATGCAGCTTCTATGGAGCTTAGAGTAAATTTGACGTTATTCACTCCTCTGGCTGCCGTCTTCACTCTCACAATTTTTTTTTTTTTCTTTTTCTGTAAGTCTTGATAACACCATTGGGGAGTTTTTCCTTTATTATTTCAGCAAATAAAGTTTGTAAATAAAAAAACTAAATAGTTGTTGTACTCTCCCATTTACTGCGCTCTAAATTTACCCAGCTATGTCGCATTCCGCTACTGAGAAACCCAGAAATGTGAAAAGGGTCTATTAACGATTGGCTCTTTTATTTAGAAGGTGTAATCCTGACTGTACTCTCTCTTTCCATATAGATTACCTGGTACCTGTGCTGTGCGTGGTCTTATGCGTCCTCTGGGTCTTCTGTGTCATCGTCTGTGTGTGGTGGACCCGCAAGCGGAGAAAAGAGCGCGAGAGACGCCAGCGCGTTCCAGTGGAGGAGAGTGTCAACAACCAGTGGGAACCGCTGAGGCCTGTGACGCGGCCGCAGCACAAGGACAACCGGGACGCGCAGTTTGAGCGCACCAAACTCATGGGCTCCCCGGACCGAACCTGCAACAGCGGGGACGAGGAGGAGGACATGGAGGAGGATGAGCTGGAGCTGGTGGAGGAATGGTGCGGGACGGAGGGGGGCAAGCATCCCGTCCAAAAGTACTCTAAACCTGCAGCGCGGACCAAGAACGGGCTGATCTGCACCACGAGGAGCACCAGCGGCAGCAGCAGCCCTTCACTCAAAGCCGCCTACTGGACAGGCTTCAGCCCAAAGGACAACAACTGTAAAAATGTCAATAATGCCACCGCCGGCCAAGAGCACAAAGAACACTGCGTATGAGCTCCGACGAGCAGGACGAGGAGACCAAGGCCATCTCAGAAACCAAGACTGAGTTAGTTTTTTTTCCCCCCATGTGTTGTTTTATTTTTGACTCTTTGGAGACGTTTTGAAGCTGAAAAAGTGGCAAATTTCTTTCCCTTTTTTTTATGTACAGAGGAAGCAGACTGTATTTCTTTACAAGGAGGCGTCGAGAAGCCTCGTTTTTGTTTTCGGGAAAAAAAAAAAAAACTAAACTGCTGGAATGGAAGCAAGACTAAGGAACTTGCGAATTTTATGTTGTTGTTTACAAACAGTTGTGCTTTTGATTTCGTTTCGAGTGGCCCAATTTCGGTGCAGACCACGTGGGGACAAGCGTTCATCTGTTCTCCTTCCGCGCCTGCCTTACAGAGCTCGACGTTCATGAGGAGGGCTACAGTGCCTATAAAGTGGCCTTGTTTTTTTTCTGCCGACTTGGCTGAACGCTCTTTAAACAAACGGATTGCAGTATTTTGAGTCGTTCGCAAGTGCCTTCAGACAAGCCCCTCGGTTTCAGGGTCTCCAACCCCGGTAGATCACGAAAAACACACACACACACACAAAAATAGGTGGAGAGGCTGGTCTTAAGAGCAGCTCCCATATCACCATCAAGGTATTTGTTTAAAGACAAGAGATCTGTAAATACGTGTATATAATAAAGGAGTCGCTGTGTATATTTGAATTTAGTAACTTAAGTCACTTTTTTTATTATTATAATTATTATTATTATTATGATTTAAATATTATGATTATTATTGTTTTTTATTTTCCACCATTCCTTTTTATTTATGCCAGTTGACATGGCAGGTTTTGTAAGATGTATACAGCGTCCCGCAGTCAGAGCAGAAATATAATCAGAGATCATCCTATTATGTTGTCGTTTTATTTTTGTTTTTCCACTAGACACCTATACGATCGTGTGCTGTATTGTGGCGTGTGTGTTCGCCTCCTTGAAGACCCACAGTCCTTTCCCTTACCAGTCCTCCTGTTGCTGATCATAAAACCGAGACCTGCCGGTTCATGCTTGTTGCTTGTAAAGATGCTGATATGTCAAAATTATGACTTCCAAATGTTTTCTGTTTGTTTGTTTGTGTTTGTTTGGATCGAAACTTTCATGAAGGGAACAATTATGTTGTCAAGCATTTGTACTCGAGGTACCAGTTCAAAGAAGTGGATTATCTCTGAAACGGCTGGCTATGATTTGATTTTGTTCATCATGATGTTCAATATAAGACTCCTAGGAAGATGCTAATGGTTCAAAATGTTTTGATTGGTTCAGAAATCAGGTTAAAGCAAACTAGTAGAAATTAAGCTCAATGTTAAGTCCGTTATGGAAGGGAAACTGAGTGGAGCTGGAGAGGAGAATTTTTTTTTTGTTTGTTTGGTTTTTATTATTTTTTTTAAAGATGTAATTTTTTTTTTTTTGTACAGAAGAATTGCTCTGAAAAAAAGTTCATTTAGTGGAATTTATGTTTGTTCTTAGAAATAAATCAAACTATTTATTAAAGCATTTTATAACAATGTGCTCAAGAGAACCACTGTCTGCTGGTGTTTAGTACTGAAGGCTTATGGGTAAGTCTTTTCATCATATTGTATTACCAATACAAAAAAATCCCCCTGCTCCTGCCTGAGGTAAGGACGACTCCAGATCGATACAGGAACTCTTGCTTCCAGTCGAGATGCTACTGTTAAGAAGCAGCCAATGGAAAGACGTCTCCTGTTCTCGGCTGACTGCTGCCTGGCCAATGGACGATGGTCTTTTCGTGGCTTCATCTGGTGTGAATGTTTTATGAGGATGATTATGATGATGCTGAGTTTATGTTATGGTTTTGTCTCACAACAGGCTCTAATGGAAAGAAGGGTTGGAGTCACGTTACACATCACTCAGAATACCGTAGTGTTGGGTTTAGGTGTCTCTCATGGTGTAATTGAACTTCATGGAAGTAAAGTGAGGAAATACAGTAGTGCTTTGAGAGAAAACCCATAGAACAAAATGGGAAACCAGTGTTGTTGGCAGCTGTAGCTAATGGCAGTTTGGTAATTTAAAAAAATATATTAAAAGATTAGGACTTTCTATGTGTGTCTGTTGTAATAACATACGAAAACAAAACATAAACTACTTAACAAAATGTTAAGATGCCAAAAAACTAAAGCTTTAATACAGTGTTGGCCTTGAAATATCTATTATAATATACGTTAGAATACTAAAGCATCTTTTTTAATCACTATTATGTGAACTTGATGAACAGTGACAGAACCTGGTGAAAATATTTCTTGATTAAGTCAAGTTTCCATCACCACATCTGATGTAAGTGTTATTAGGTTGAATAGGGGTCAAAGGTATGTTGGAGACTGCATCCAATTTAATTTACAGAATTGATTTTATACACACAAAAGCAAATAAAGTGTCTAATGCAGGGGTGGCCAAACTTTTTTCTTATGTAGGGCCAAAAACCACACTTGATTGAGACTAGTGGGCCGAAGGTAAATATAGGTGGGGTAACTTGCCATGGGTCATTTCCTAATTTATTTAATAATGTTTAAAAATGACTAGAAAACATTTGCTTTATTATTAACTAATACAGTATTTTTTTTTTTACAATGAATGTATTCCAGTAAAAACAAAACGATCTTATTTATAACAGAATTACAGTTGTTTTTGCCTTGATTTGCTTGCCGATGTCTTCTGCATAGTCCTCTATCTGTCGAAAGACAGTATTTACATTTTTTAGAAATCTGATTCATTTACAACATATAATTGAAACATTTAATTTCAGTTAGCTTTTTTCGTAGCTCAGCAATAAAACAAAACAAAAAAATGTTACGTCAAATTAGAAATGACCAGGGATGGAAAGAGTACTGAAAAATCATACTCAAGTAAAAGTACCATTACTTGCCTAAAAATGTAGTGCGAGTAAAAGTATCTGCTGTAAATATTACTCAAAGTAGGAGTAAAAAGTAGCCCTTTTAAAAGTACTCAAGAGTAGTGAGTAGTGAGTATTATGCTGTCAAAAGCTGATATGTTTGCATGTAATTTGTGCATGTGTGTGTAAACGTAACATTCTGTAGTGCATTTAGTTATTGCCCAGAAGGCACACAACATCATGAGACGTTAATATTAGGTTAGATTTAGGTTATGTCAGGTGACCAAAATTAATTGTCAAGCCAGCAGCTAAGGACAACGTTATTTTGATGTCCAATAATGACGTCAAATGACGTTGATTTTTGGTTGATTTTAGGTTGTTAGAAAGTGACCAAAATCCAGCGTCATATATGACGTCAAATACTGACATTTATTCATCAGGTACGGCAACCAAAATCCAACGTCTGATAGATGTCATAGGGGTAACGTTCAAACAATGTCAAGCTATAACATCATTAGACGTTGATATTTGGTTGGTTTTAGGTTAGACATTGGATATTGATGTTGACCTGACGTTGAGTTCCGACATCAATCTGATTTTCATTTCCAAACAAAATGCCCCCATGACAATAAGGGTCCCCATGACGTTAGGGTTCAACGTCAATCAGACATCATGTTGACGTCCTGTGCCTGCTGGGTGTTTAAGGCCATTTCGGTCGGTCATCTTCTCATCAGTGACATGCATCTGAACAGTCTCTGAGTCAATGCATGTAAAGATTTTGAACATCTTCATGGACACTTTTAATACTTCCAAACAGTTTGCTGTAATTATAAAGTGCACACGACTTGAGGTAGTTCATTATATGCAATTTGATTAGACAGGAATCACAGGACTGATTTTTCTAATCCCCATGGACAAGAAAAATAAAGTAGTTACTGCAGGTTGAAAGAAAGTAGTGGAGTAAAAGTACAGATACAATACTAAAAATTTACTCAAGGAAAAGTACACATTTTTAAAACCCTCTCCATCATACTCTCAGATGGGATGGTGGGCCAAATCAAAGATTACAATGGGCCAATTTTGGCCTGCGGGCCTTAGTTTGAGCATCTCTAATCTAGTGTTTGAACATGGGTCAAATAAAGTTCCATTGACATTAACCTGACCAAAAACATTTTGAAGGATTAAATACTTCTAGCTGACAAATGAGTAAATGTGGTTTGAAGGATAGTGGCTACTTGCAAAATATATAGTTTAGGTTTTTAAAAATGTAAAATGACAATTGAGTACTGTGCTGTTATCCTTATAGAGCTTTCTAAATGTCATGATTCTTGTTTAAAATATGCCTGACCAGACGCCTACATCTTAGTCATAAAAATGTAATCATTAAAAGCAGGAAATTATAATGAATGTCGGAAAAAAAAATTGATTGCTTTATTTATTTTGATGTTTAAAAACACTTTTCTTATTAAATACATCACGTTATAAAAGTAAAGTCTTACATTGTAAACAATACACATACTTTGGAGCCAGATAAAGCTTGTAACTTAACATTTACTGCTCTAATTTTGTTAAAAGTGCAGTATTTATTTTTTTATTTTTTTAAGCGCAGTATTTTAGTGAGAAAAAAACGTCTAATGACATCATATTTCAGGAAGTGACATATTTTGGAGGGAAAACAACAACAAAGCGTGAACGTAAGTGTTAGCAGTGGGTTCAAATGTGATCATCACAAAGAAGTTACTTTGTTTAACATTTCATTCGTTTTAAACGTGGAGAAATCTGTATGATTTCAAAGCATGGTTAAACATATATAAAAACTGCTGTTAGCAGTTAGCATTCCAGTATTTTTTTTACAAAGGTTGTTGAATTAAAATATTTTACTGCTAATTAACATGTTGGTTAACTTACATTGACCAGACTATATTCTAAAACTCTGATCTATTTAGAAAAAAAAAAGTATCATAGCAAATATTAACCTACTTCACATTCTTCATTCACTGCTACAGTCACCTAGCAAACTTTACTGAAGACCATTTGAGAAATGTCTTAGTAGGCTATTTTAGTTTTTTAAAATGAATAGCAACTTCTATGTGTTTCTATGTGAATTTATGTTTTAGTTTTACTGCAAATGTCACATCCGTAACACTGGAATTGCTCATATACTTATTACACAAAAATTCACAACAATATCTTAAATTGTATGGGCATATAATGACAATGGATCCACTCCATCATGCAACGAGATGTTAGTCAATGAACTGTACTGTAGGTCTGGGGAGGATACATTATTAAATGATACATTTTTTACTTAGTTATTATTAGTTAAATGAACATACAGTTGAAGTCAGAATTATTAGCCCCCCTGAATCATTTTTTCCCCCAATTTCTGTTTAACGGAGAGAAGATTTTCTCAACACATTTCTAAACATAATAGTTTTAATAACTCCTTTCTAATAACTGATTTATTTGATCTTTGTCATGATGACAGTTATTAATATTTGACTAGATATTTTTCAAGACACTTCTATACAGCTTAAAGTGACATTTAATGGCTTAACTTAATTAGTTTAACTATAGGCAGGTTAGGGTAATTGGGCAAGTTATTGTATAAAAATGTTCTGTAGACTATAGAAAGACTGTAGAAAAAGTTAGCTTAAATGGGCTAATAATTTTGAACTTAAAAGAGTTATTTAAAAATTTTAAAACTGCTTTTATTCTAGCCAAAATACAGCAAATAAGACTATCCCCAGAAGAAAAAGTATTATCAGACATACTGTGAAAATTTCCTTGCTCTGTTAAACATCATTTGGGAAATATTGAAAAAATCCCCAAAAAATCAAAGGGGGGGCTAATAATTTGACTGACTTCAACTGTATATATATATATATATATATATATATATATATATATATATATATATATATATATATATATAAACAAATATATATAATATAAAAAATCTTTCCGTTAAACCGGAATTGAGGAAAAAAATATACAAGGAGCTAATAATTCAGGAGGGCTAATATATCTTCATAGTATAGTAGCATACATACAGTATACATGCAAAGTACTAATATACTGTATATATATATATATATATATATATATATATATATATATATATATATATATATATATATATATATATATATATATATATATATATATATATATATATATACAGTATATAGGTACTTTGCATGTACAGTATACTGTATATATGCTACTATACTATTATATATTAGCCCTCCTGAATTATTAGCTCCTTGTACATTTTTTTCCTCAATTCCGGTTTAACGGAAAGATTTTTTCAACACATTTTTAAACATAATAATTTCTAATAACTGGTTTATTTTATCTTTGCCATGATAACAATACATACTATTTTATTAGATTTGTTTAACCAGTTTTCAGCTTAAAGTGCACTTTAAAGGCTTAACTAAGTTAATTATGTTAATTAGGCAAGTTAGTGTAATTGGGCAAGTCATTGTATAACAATGGTTTGTTCTATGAAAAATTGAAAAAATATATATTGCTTAAGGGGTCTAATGATATTCACCTTGTTGAATGTTTTTTTTTATAATTAAGACTTTCCGCACAATAAAAAATATTACAGCAAATACTGTGAAATCTTCTTGCTCCATTAAATATCACTTGAAAAATATTCAAAAAAGAATAAATATTATCTCTTTAAACTGATGTGCTTTCCTCAGGCATGAATGACCTACATGTGTGATGGAGTCTATAAAGTCACTCCACGTCTCCCTGTGCAAGACGACTGCATGTGGCTGAAAGCTGATCCCAGATTCCTGGAGTGTTTCTCGGCAGTCAAGGACGTCTGACCCACACACATTTATAAAGATTTTGTGCCTGTCATGATGACCCGAAATGCAGAACTCAGTCAGATAGTTCTTCAAGAGAAACTTCTCTAATTTTAAAATCTACACATTTAAAGACAATCAAAAATGGCTTGTGGGGCGTCACGGTGGCGCACTGGGTAGCACGATCGCCTCTCAGCAAGAAGGTCGCTGGTATGCGCCTCGACTGGGTCAGTTGGCATTTCTGTGTGGAGTTTGCATGTTCTCCCTGTGTTGGCGTGGGTTTCCTCTGGGTGCTCCGGTTTACCCCACAAGTCCAAAGACATGCGCTAGAGGTGAATTGGGTAAGCTAAATTGTTCATAGTGTGTGTGTGTGAATGGGAGTGTATGGGTGTTTTCCAGCAGCTGGAAGGCCATCCGCTGCGTAAAACATATGCTGGATAAGTTGGCGGTTCATTCCGCTGCGACGACCCCAGATTAATAAAGGGACTAAGCTGAAAAGAAAATGAATGAATGAAAATGGCTTGTGTCACTGATTTAAGTGCATTTCCCTTTGGGGACAGGTTGCTACAAGATCTTTCCAAATGAAAGAATTAAGAAATTGAGAAAGTCTGGGTTAACTAGTGGTCTATTGAGCTTTTAAGGAGATGACGGAGTTGCTCTGAAGCTCAAACAAATGTGGCTTTACAGAATTAAGCAACAGTATGGGCCAATTCGAAATCCATGCCTTCAATAATAATTCCTCTTGGCATTTCATATCTCCCGTTTGGAGTTGTAATTGGTAACACTTGAGGAACACCAACATAGACTATTTACTTTTGCGACTGCCAACTTTTTGGCGCCCAGTGGAGATGGAGGATTATCCTTGTCTGGATTTAAAACGGTTCAGTTATTAGTATCCAGTCTAATAATTTACACAGGCAGATTTGATTTAAACTTCACTTTTGTTCTTTGCTTGCCTCCAATGGATCCACATTTTATCTGCCAGCCTACTGTGTTGAATTGTGTTTTTGCGAACATGCGTGCTTTAAATGCAAAAGGCTCATTTAAGGTTAAGTAAATATGATAGTCTTTTTCTGTTTATTTTTTAAAAATACATTTTAACAGTTCATTTTAATATGCAGAGCTTTGTGTTATTGTAGTTATGAGTGAGTGAGTGAGTGAGTGAGTGAGTGAGTGAGTGAGTGAGTGAGTGAGTGAGTGAGTGAGTGAGTGAGCTACTCTATGAGTGAGCTACAGTACTCTATAATAATGTCAGCTTGTATATCATTCAAAGTCAAAGTCAGCTTTATTGTCAATTCAACCACATGTGCAGGACATACAGAGAATCGAAATTGCTACTCTCAGACCCTGTGCCTAACAGATAGTATTAAACCTCTTAAGGCCCAAGGTGTTTTTTTACATGCATTTTTTTATTTCTCTTTGCTATTTGGGCTTATTGGAACCTAGTTAGAATAAAAATATAAGTATCATCTTTTGATATGATGGTCTTTTAGAGAAAAATGATGTCCAAATATGTGAACTCCTGGTCCGAATTTACATTAAAAAAAACATAAAAAAAACATAAAAAAAAATTTTCCCCCACAATCCAAAGACATGTGGTACAGGTGAATTGGGTAGGCTAAAATTGTCCATAGTGTATGAGTGTGAATGTGTGTGTGGATGTTTCCCAGAGATGGGTTGCAGCTGGAAGGGCATCCGCTGCATAGAACATGTGCTGGATAAGTTGGCGGTTCATTCCGCTGTGGCGACCCCAGATTAATAAAGGGATTTAGCCGAAAAGAAAATGAATAAATGAATGAATGAATATAATCTGAAAATATGACTAAAAAATAAAAAAATTGTAAACAATACAATTACACTTAAGGACACATGGCAAGGAGTGCAAACCAGAGTTTTGCAGATGTAAAACAGTATATTGTACAAAAAAACAGTATGATGTAAAACAGTATCCACCAGACAATAAATATTGTAGACCCCTACATGTATATTGTTGAAATGTATTTTCCATTAAATATTTAGGCCATTTATTGGATAGAGACAGGTAAAGGGGTTAAAAAGGGGCAGATTAAAAACAAACAAAAACATTGGAGAAGTCCAGCATATTTCCAACATTTTCTTAAAGAATAACCATCTTTTGAACATTTGAATGCATGGATGAATCATTCTTTCACATTATGATTAATAAGATGTCATTAATAATGGCTGAATAATTGGGTGAATTTCATCTTTTGATACGTATGGCCATATTAAATGATACAAATTCTTGAATTTGCTGGTGGAGTGGGCAGTGTTGCCAGATATAATAATTCATTCATTCATTTTCTTTTTGGCTTAGTCCCTTTATTACTCTGGGGTCGCCACAGCGGAATGAACGGCCAACTTATCCAGCATATGTTTTATGCAGCGAATGCCCTTCCAGCTGCAACCCAGTATTGGGAAACATCCATGTACACTCATTTACACACATACACTACGGACAATTACATTCATTCATTTATTCATTTTATTTTCTGCTTAGTCCCTTTATTATTCTGGGGTTGCCACAGTGGAATGAACCGCCAACTTATCCAGCATATGTTTTACGCAGCAGATGCCCTTCCAGCTGCAATCCATCACTGGGAAACACACACACACTCTCATTCACACACATACACTACGGACAATTTTAGCTTACCCAATTCACCTGTACCACATGTCTTTGGACTTGTGGGGGAAACCGGAGCACCCGGTTTTCACCCAACTTTCTTACATGTGGGCTCTTGCAGTTCACGCTATGCACTGGTCACTACTAAGTGAATGGAGTAGGAGCACACAGTTATGTTTTGTTAAATATGTTGCATATAAAATTTACGTTTCAAAACTGCTCAAATTTTGTCAACTCGCCAATGCCATTTTTTACCTGCACAATCAAATTCAACACCGCCCAATTTGGCGGGAAACCATCCAATCTGGCAACACTGGGAGTGGGGAGACCCCCCTCATACAGTAATTGTGAAGTGCTTTGGGTGTATGGCCATACACAATAAATGCGCTATATCCTTACTTACTTACTTACTTACTTACTTACTTACTAATTAAAAAGCAGTCTGTCGCTCTGCTCTACAGTATATACAGCTTTTTCCATTATGAACTGCTTCTGTTTGCTGCCCAGGTCATTATGATTCAATCTAAGATTGTCACTTAGACTCTTTGGCTACTGCTTTGGCCTTTAGATGAGTTTGACTGGGATGTCAAGGCAGACATTTCCACCAGATCCCAGGAGAGCAGGAAATGCTTATCCCATGTGTGTATGTCCTAACTGTCAACGTGACACATCATCAGTCCCACCAATGGCAGAGCTTCTACTTATATCCTTGCACAAACAGTAGGACATAAGTAATATATTCATTCATTAAAAGGATAACCTTTGACTTAATTGTATAACAAGCTGTATATATTTAGCCCTTTCCTCACAGCGTTTGAGACCTGTGGCAGAGCTGGCCCTTGAGTTAGTGGTGGCTATCGGCCAAACTGGCGTACAAGCTATTTACAACAAGAATGATTACTTTAGAGACAGTATTAACATCCACACCAATGCGCAATATAGTTGTTTATTTTAAGTACACACTAATTTGTCATCTGTCACTTTGAAGGTGGATTCTGATTGGCTGTAAATGGCTATGTACAAAAGTGTAGCTAACTGACTTGTTGCCTTGCTGTGCTATAAGTCAACAGCTATGTTTCCATCCACCTATTTTTATGCGCAGTTTGCAGATGCCCCTAATAAAATCGGTTGATGGAAACGACAAGATGCGCATAAATTTAGAAGACTTGCATAAAAAACTGATGCGCATAACTGAGTAGGATAAACATTTTATTCGATAAGAAAAGTTGTGCATAAACTACAATAGAAACACTCTCACTGAACAAATTCCAGTATGCGCATTAAAAAAAAGTCATGTGATTTTGTTTTAAGAGATCATGTGATGATGAAAATGTGTGTGAATGGACAAACCAGCAGGTTGAGCATGTTGTAAAACATCTGAAATATTATTTTGGTCATTCTTAACCACACAACTATTTCAGTATTAGTGTTATTATATTGTTTATTACCTCCAGAACTGTCAAGAGCGTCTGTGCTCCGCATCTTACACCTTCAAACATCCCCACGTGTTCATTGCATGTCGGCATTGTCTTCTGAGGCGCAAGTAATACATTAAATAAGCAAAAGATTCACGCAGCTTCTCCTACCTCAATAAATTCCATTTTTACTTTTGATATTTGGTGCCAGTTAATAAGGAAGTGACGATTTTGTTCTCTTTGACTCGTTGGAATGAAGCGCTGCTTTATTCCTACATATTTTATGTGATATTCCTGTTTTGCGCATAAATTTAATTAGCATCTTTGGATGGAAAATAGCTAATGACTTTTGCGTGAAGGTACCTTACCATAGTGAATCCAGACAGACTGCATAAAGCAGGTCGCACACCAGAAGCACCGCTCGGCGACACAGTGTCGCGCCACGCAGTGCCATGCATTTAGAATTCTAAACATAGGATTCTATCAGGGTACACACACCGGCGCCGCAAGTCGGTGGCTGTCCGCATCGCCCAGCCACGACTCAGGACACTGTTCATATTTCTGGCGCGCCACAGAGCGCCATATGAATAGTTTTATTTTAAATAACATGCGAATGTGCGCGTCTGGTGTGCGATACTTTCAATTGTCATTTGCGCACCGTGTCGCGGCTCTGAGCGGCGCATCCCAGTGTGACGCCCTTAACGCTTGATAACAAATTCTGTATTTCATTTCTAATCAAAACACAATTTCTCAATAGAAATATGAAAATTGGTCAAAAGTGGAATTGGTCATTTTCACAAAAACTGACCACCAGACACAACTTCTCAGATCTCTTAGGTTTGAGAATTGTGGGTTTGTTAGGGTATAAAAGGCAGAGATGGATACATCTACATATGCAGACTTCAGAAATCGATCAAAGGAGGGTCTCTCAGTAGACAGGATATGACTCAGTCATTTGATTCAGATTTGATTCAGACCTTGTTGCTTTCCGTATGCTGAAATTTTCAGACAAAGCACATGTTTATTCCGTTCATTGATTAGATTTCATCAGCCTGGAAAAAATGTTCTGAAAGTGATTCTGTTGATATTCTTCTTCTATTCAAGAAGTAGGTGACCTTTTAATCAGTAGAGCATTAAAGAATATTCCTGAAATGCCAGAAAGCAGCTACTGGCAGTTTGAGAGCTGAATAAACACGCAATGACAAAACTCAGCAATGTTTGCTGAGGCTGTGGGTTAAAGGTAAATATGTTGTAAAGAATGTTCAGTTTCTTGCATAGAGCGATTGTTTCACATCATAAGACCTCAGTGTATCATCAGGACTTTATTTTTTACTCCCAAAGTGCCAGTTGACTTGCATTTTATGAACCACAAATGAACACAATTTCAGTGTTGCAGTAAATAGATTTGTGTTCTTGAATAAATCAAATAACTGACAACACATACTGTAGATGACAAATCACACATTGATGTGGATATTCCAAATGACCTCCATCTAGATATGGGATGGAGCAGATGAACTCCACCCAGGGGCCTTTATTCCAGCAATGAGGCATGGATTATGCGGCAAGGTCTCATGGGTAAGGCTTTGGCAGCATGATAAAGGTCATGAGCCCCCATGCAAGCATCACCCCCCCCCATACAAGATCAAGAATTACTCCCATGGCAGGAACTGTCATCATGTGTCTATGTTCAGATTCATCTAGCGCAGCTCAAGATTGAGGTTGTGTCGTGTATCTTGTTTTTCTGCTGCATTCACTTGATGAGAAACATCATTGGCACAGTTTGCTGGTATCCCACAGTCTTATAGGCTACTGGGAAATTCATCACAATGCCAAGGACCAGCTGAAATGTTATCATTGCTGGATAAGGTGAATTCAGAAAGGAAGAAGAGTACAGGCTGAATGCCCTACTCCTGAGCACACGCTGAGTTGATCTGTTGACTTTGGGACGGTGTTGCTTCCTCCAACTCAAAGCCAGATCTTCCTATTTTCAAAGTCAGCTGACATTCAAATAATGCTTTTCTCAGCTTGGATGGAATAACTGTTGACCACTGTCTTGGTGACCTAGAAAGTGAAGTTTTCCCACTGACATCAAAGAGAGAGCCTTCCAAAATATACACATTCATACGGATTCACCTCTCAAATATCCACAGGCCCTTGCTGCCCATGGACATCAAACAGACTTGAAAGAGACTTCCTGACCCTGATGTGACTTATTCATTGTTCGAGTTCCCGTTCCTGGTTCCATTTTCCTTCAGTTTGTGCTGGTTTTGTTAGCATTTGCACTGAGGAAACTTCAGTAATATAAAGTTGAGTTGTAATTTTACTGATTATATTAAGAAATGGTGGTCAATTATGTATAAAAGTTCCAGTTAATTGTAATTTTACAAATAAATCTGGGTGGAAACATTAACATAATTATAATATGATTCAGAGTGTTTTCTCTTCAGCACAAACACTCATTATTTCTTTGTCACTTCATAATTTCAAATTACTACCAATTGCAAGAGGATCATGGAAATATACACTACCTGACAAAAGTCTTATCGCTTATCCAAGTTTTAGGAACAACAAATAATAGATTGACTTCTAGTTGATCATTTGGTATCAGAAAAGGCTGATATGAAAGGAAAAGGCCTCTAAATTACGCTTATTTTACCAAAATAAAATATGTTCATGTTTTGATTTTTCATTATTTACTGTAATTAGAACATTAAGGTCTGACATTGCTTAGACAAAAGTCGTGTCACTTAACAGAAATAATGTACAGTATAGACAGCCTGATCTCACCAGGAAATGTAAGTATTTTACGTTTTGTCAGTTTAGTGGCTAATTCGTAGGAATTCGTACGAGTTCAGTCGTACAAAAATGTACGATTTCAAAAAGGAGGTGTGGCACCCAACCCCACCCCTAAACCCAACCGTCATTGGGTGATGAGCAAATCGTACTAATTTGTACGAATTAGATTGTACGAATTCATACGAATTAGCCACTAAATCAAAAAGGTACGAATTGTCGTGAGATTGCGTTGGTATATAAAATAAAGTCATGGTGCAGTGGAAAAAGAATGAATATTGTGTATGACTCCCATGAGCTTGGAGGACTGCATCCACACATCTCTGCAATGACTCAAATAAATTATTAAAAAAGTCATCTAGAATGGCAAAGAAAGCGTTCTTGCAGGACTCCCAGAGTTCATCAAGATTCTTTGAGTTCATCTTCAATGCCTGCTCCTGCATCTTACTCCAGACATGCTCAATAATGTTCATCTCTGGTGACTGGGCTGGCCAATCCTGGTCCACCTTGACCTTCTTTGCTTTAAGGAACTTTGATGTGGAGGCTGAAGTATGACAAGGAGCGCTATCCTGGTTTGTAATGTAATGTCTTGATACCTCAGGCTGTTGATGTGGCCATCCACTCTGCAGATCTCCCGCACGCCTCCATACAGAATGTAACCCCAAACCATGATTTTTCCTTCACCAAACTTGACTGATATCTATGAGAATCTTGGGTCCATGTGGGTTCCAATAGGTCTTCTGCAGTATTTGTGATGATTGGGATGCAGTTCAACAGATCATTCAGAAAAACCTTCTGCCACTTTTCTAAATGATCAACTAGAAGTCAAGTTATTATCTGTTGCTCTTACAACTGGCATTTACGAAAAGACTTTTATCAGGGAGTGTAGTTCTAAAGTATTTTGACACGGTTCTTAAAAGATAAAAGCAACTAACATGTAAAATAAATATTAAAAATATCACAAATAATATGCATACAATACAATGCTGGCTATGAAATTAACTTTACCAAAATTAAGGAACATTTTTCCAGCACCATCATTTCTTAGGCTTGTTATTAAACACAATAAATCATGTCAAATAGCAAACAATAACAGCAGAACTAGCCAGAGTGAAAAGTGAGCCTTTAGTTGAAGTGCTTATAGTTAAAGAAACACCCTTATAAAGGCCTATATTTCCCCCCCCCCCCCCCCCCCCCGTATCTCCCTGTGGATCTTGTCATATTTTCCTGCCAGATGTAGTTTGATGAACAAATCTGATAGAATCATTTTGTAATATCACATTCCAATGGCAGTTCAGGCTTGTCTTAAGAACCCTCAACTTTTGTGGAACGCAATTTTCAAAAGAATGATTTCACCTACTGTACTTGAAAGGTATGAAAACCACCAGGGGCATTGAATAAAATGTTGACCACTGAGCACTGGGATATCGTGTCTCAATGTAATAACTACTATAATCATAATCCTGTGCACACCTTATTGTCTCTTGTCCATTAGAGAGGGCAGAACTCTGGCATTATCTGTGAACTAAAGCCCAAGGAGTTGGTCAAATGCCGCAGTAGGGTTGGGTCCTGCTGCTGCTCTGGACTACAGATGTTGTGTTTTCCAGCAGCTGCCTCTACAAAAGCTTGGGGAGTGGTGGCCTTCATTGGAGTTGTGTCTGAAAAGGAGCACAGATCTAGCAAGCATTACTTTTGCCTCTTTTTTCACAAGCCCGAACAGGAAACGGGCACTAATTCGTCATATGTTAAAAGGACATGCTGGGGTTATAATGTGATGTCGATTTTTTTGGCACAAGGGATAGAAGGGACCTCCCCACAAAGCTGCAGCTTGTTATGCAAAAGGTCAGGTTTGAACACGATAGACGTGGGCATGGCAGGAACAACTGGGGTTGGCAGGTCACCATGTATGCTGGCACACTGCCCTGCTGGCTCGGATGCTGCTCTTTGATCTTTCGCACAACATGTGGAGTTGATGGTACCCAAAATTCCCCTGGGAGTCTTGTCTGCTGGTGGAAATATGGGCTAGCATCTGACACCAGGATGCTGCACCTCATCTTTGTCTCTCTGAGCGCTGTGTTCTATTTATTAGATCTGATTATTGCACAGCGCTCCAGAATCCGTGATTATGATTGGCCAGTCATGCCATTCAGCAGTGGCATATTTGCAAATGGAGCACAACAGTCACAGAAATAAAAGTCATGCTCATTATCCCCAAAATAAATTGATTCTGAATGATAATGATAAGCTGTGAGATGCAATATTGTACAAGCCTTGTTATACACTACCTGACAAAAGTCTCGTCGTTGATCCCCCTTGTAAGAGCAACAAATAATAACTTGACTTCTAGTTGATCATTGAAAAGTGGCAGAAGGTAGATTTTTCTCATGAATCATCTGTTGAACTGCATCCCAATCATCACAAATACTGCAGAAGACATATTGGAACCTGCATGGACCCATGATTCTCAAAGAAATCAGTCAAGTTTGGTAAAGGAAACATCATAGTTTGGGGTTACATTCTGAGGTATCAACACATTTGTGCTGCCAATTACATTACAAGCCACAGGATAGGGCAGATTCTTCAGCAGGAGACCGCTCCTTCTCATACTTCAGCCTCCACATCAAAGTTCCTGAAAGCAAGAAGTTCAAGGTGCTCCAGGATTGGCCAGCCCAGTCACCAGACATGAACATTATTGAGCATGTCTGGGGTAGATGAAGGAGGAGGCATTAAGGATGAATCCAAAGAATTTTGATGAACTCTGGGAGTCCTGCAAGAACGCTTTCTTTATTGCAGAGATGTATGGATGCAGTCTTCCAAGCTCCTGGGAGTCATACACAATATAAATTCTGTCCTAATTAAATAATTAAAAACAAGACATGATCATATTTTATTTTGGTAGAATATGCGTAATCTAGAGGTCTTTGCATACCAAATGATCAACTAGAAGTCAACTTATTGTTTGTTGTTCCTAAAACTTGGATAGGCGACTTTTGTCAGGTACTGTAGTGTTTGTTATTGTTGGAGCCATCAGTGCCAAATTGTCATCACATATTATCAAAATAATAGCTTGTGTTCATGTTCAGCTGCAGGAATACCTCTGATTTTGCAGATGGAATCTATCAGTTACAGGAATCTAACCAGCTGAACTCTTTACAACTGCACTATTTGTGTAGAACTGAAAATGACATAGAGTCAGGGTGTCATGTCCTGCACCTGGAGGTCCACTGTCCTGCATATTATGCTCCTACCCTAATTAAACACAACTGAACCAGCTAATCAAGGCTTTACTGGGCTTACTAGAAACTTACAGACAAGTGTGTTAAGGCAAGATTGAGCTAAACTCTGCAGGACACTGATCATCCAGGAGGGAGTTTGGTGGCCACTCATGTAGAGTCCCGATGCCACCAAATGGGATAAGTCACGGCCTCCATATTGACAGTTCATACCGGCCCAACTGTTCGATTAGAGCTGAAGCTAATGTCAGGAGGATAGTGGCCCTCCATCACCACTGATGCTGCATTTCAAATTAGATAAATCTTGGCCACCATATTGAAGGGTCATACAGCAGCACATACCAAGCCAAGTGTCCCAAAGTACAGCATTTGATTAGAGATGGAGCAACTGGATAGTATAGTGGGACCAGAGTTGCCCACCTCTGCTGTAGAGTAAACTCTACAGAGATTAGAGATTAGGGTATAGAGATGAGCCCTTTAGAATGGAACAGACTTCCCTGCTGAAAAATCCAGCTTAAACCAGCCTAAGATGGTTGGCTGGTTTTAGCTGGTCGACCAGCCTGGTTTTAGAGGGGTTTTGGCCATTTCCAGGCTGGTTTCCAGCCATTTCCAGCCTGGTCTTAGCTGGTCAGGCTGGGAGTTGACCAGCTAAAACCAGCTGGACCAGCCAAAACCAGCTATGTCCAGCTTAAACCAGGCTGGTCAAGCTGGTTTTAGCTGGTTTAAGCTGGTCATTTTCCAGCCTGACCAGCTAAGACCAGGCTGGAAATGGCTGGAAACCAGCCTGGAAATGGCCAAAACCCCTCTAAAACCAGGCTGGTCAACCAGCTAAAACCAGCCAACCAGCTTAGGCTGGTTTAAGCTGGATTTTTCAGCAGGGTTAGAAGCCGATCACACCGAACGTGCATTTACGTTCCAAAAACGCGAGGCGCACCACACTGCCTTTTTTGCTGACAACAAAAAAAAGCGCTGTGCTAGGCAACGACTGGATCAGCTGGGTATTGTGCGTGAGTGTTGCTGTTGATATTAATATAATTAAAAAAATTAATGATATTGATATTAATAATGAATGATATTTAATTTATACTAAATTGGTACTAAGGGGGCCAAAGTATGCCAAGAAAATGTTCCCCATTCCCCAGTTCCAACTAATTTCTAAACCAACCTTTTACTTTATTTGTTATAAATGATGTAAGCCTACCATGTCATCAAACACAAACTCAGTCACTCCATCCAACTGGGTCAATGAGATGTGAGTAATTTCGGAAGGGCCGTATTACTACCTCAAAGGGACCAGTGCAAGGCACTGACAAGCACTGCCAATAATAAATGCAAAAATAGGTAGTGGGGAAGGGAGGGTGACTTTCTGCTGAAGAAAAAAAATCTGTAAAGTCGTTAAGCTATAGCTTTGTGTTTCTCGAACCGGCATGCATCACTAGCGTAGGGTTCCCTGTTGCTTTGGGGGTTGTTGTGGTGACTGAGGTCATAAGAAATCTTCCTGTCATCCTGTACAGCTGGAAGAGGCATCGACTGACTTCCTTCCTGTGTCTGTCCAGTCTGTCTGGCACTTGGTGCCATGTTTAAACAGGAGCTGATAGCGCTCTCTTGACAAGGTGTCTGACTTGATACCTTGAGCCCTTAACTTATCACATACAGATAGATTATGAGACAGGCAGACACTCTGCACTTTATAGATCACATAGGCTGTCACAAGATGTTCATAGACCTAATTTCAGTTTGATAAGGACATCAGTCAGGATTTTTTCCCTTACTAAATTGATTTAGACAGCTGTAGAGAAATTGACCTTCTTGTAAGATCTCTGTCTCTTAAATATCTTTGTATTGCAAAATGAACTAAACAGCAAAAGTTTTATATTTTTTTTAATTTACAGTGAATTTAAATTAGGTTAATAAGCCTCTGGTGTGAACAAACACATCTCTTTATAAAATGTTATTCAAGTGTGAGCTTCAAATGATATTTTATATTTTTGATATTTTAGATTTATCGATCATACTTTAAAATGCATTTACTGTATTTTTCATGTGTTGACTACAATGTAAAAATAAGTTGTTGTAGTTTATTAGAACAGATTATTGCCAAATGTCAAATACTTTGTAATTATTTCTGAACAAATATCATTAGTGGGCAAATTCATTGTTACAAATATATTTACATGTACAGTAAATACATGACATCAATCACCAGTCACTTTATTAGGTACACCTTACTAGTACCGGGTTGAACCAGCCTTAATCCTTCATGGCATAGATTTAACAAGGTACTGAAAATGTTCGACATGTTGTGCATTTAGAGATGCTCTTCTGCATACCTCGGTTGTACTGAGTGGTTATTTGATTTACTGTTGCCTTTCTATCAGCTGGAACCAGCCTGGCCATTCTCCTCTGAGCTCTGGCATCAACAAGGCATTTGTGCCCACAGAACTGCCGCTCACTGGATATTTTCAGACCATTCTCTGTAAACCCTAGAGAAGGTTGTGTATGAAAATCCCAGTAGATTAGCAGTTTCTGAAATACTCAGACCAGCTCGCCTGACACCAACAACCATGTAACGTTCACTTAAATCCCTGTTCTTCCACATTCTGATGCTCGGTTTGAACTGCAGCAGATAATCTTGATCATGTCTACATGCCTAGATGCATTGAGTTGCTGCCATGTGATTGGCTGATTAGAAATTTGTTTTAACGAGCAGTTGGACAGGTGTACCTAATAAAGTGGCCGGTGAGTGTATGTTTTTATTAGAAATTACATTAAAGTAAACCGTATTAACTGCTAACCCTAAAACTAAAAATGTTCAAGATAATATACTAATCCTACATAAAATGGAGGTAACTGACCCCAGGTATATTCAGAGTTGCACACCCTCAAGACTATAATGAACGCTCAGTACAGTCTCCAGACTGATCATTAAAGGTAATAAATAATGTTCTGTTTCTTGCACAGATTGATTGTTTTCACCTCATAAGACCTGAATGCATTGTCAAAAGTATTAATTTATTTTGCCTGTTTTTTTTTGACTCTCAGTGTGAGAAATGTTTTCATGCATATTACGTTATGTGTAGTTCTATATGTTAAACTGGCTGAACTCTTGCTCTGTATTTAGAGGCCATTGATCAGTGCTAAAGATAAATCTATTTCAGGGGCATTGTGTGGGTCTCTCCACAACAACAGCTCTCAGTGTCTCTCCTTCTCCTTCTGCACATTTCCAGCTGCAATGCCGCACTGCCTCCCATGGCCAGCTTTACTCACAATGCTAAGACAGCTTGTCATTCTAAGCTCCAGTGTTGACATACTTTCAAACTGCCTCAAATCGTATTTCTCTCATTGTCTTCATGCAGGGCTCCACTCCATCCAGGTTTATTTATGACAGCAAACAGCCACCCTGCTGCCTGCACTTCAACAGTCTGAGGATGTGTCTGATGTATCAAATATCAGAGTTGCTGATGGTGTCTTCAGTCTGACTGCAGAGTAAAGGGAGGATCTGCAGCATCTCCCCTCAGTGTGACCTCTGTCAAAGACACACTCTTATGAAACTGTGGCCAATATTAGCCCAGGATGAGTCAGGCCAAGTTGGTTTGATTCAGGCTAACTGAATGATTGATGTTTCCCAGTACTGGGTTTCAGCTGGAAGGGCATCCGTTGTGTAAAACATACAGCATGCCGGAATAGTTGGCAGTTCATTCTTCTGTGGTGACCTCTGATAAATAAGAGACTAAGCTGAAGGAAAATGAATGAATGGAAGAATGAATGATTTATTGTTAAATAGGATCGGATTTAAATGGAATTTAATAATATGAATTGTTTAACAATAAAATTTTATTAACAATAACTATTAAACATTAATTTTCTAAGTGTGCTGAAAATGTTTTTGCTTATCAAACACAGCCTGAGGCGTGCATATTAATGATCTCAGAGCTACATGAGTATGGGTTCTCTTGATGACGTCAGGTCCGGATGAACGACCTAAAGTAGTCATACATGCAAATGTGGAGGGCATGAACCGTAAGTCTCGTCACAGTTTGTTTTGTCCTCTGATTTACCCGTTGTCATGATAACAAGTTAACATTGATATCCGAGGCTCACAGTATGTCCATTTTGTATACTGATCTCTTATTATTCTATGCCTTGGTATACCCAGATTTTCATTATAGGGCACCTTTAAAGAGTGATTAATTGAAAAGTTGATTCAAATGATTCATTCAGAATGACTCATTCATTTAGAAATGAAATGTGACTTTTTTTTGGATAAATTTTAAAAACATTAACAAGATTCATTGAAACAGATTCATTCAGGAACAAAACACCACAACATTGTCCCTTTGTTGTACAAACATTTCTCTGACTTTGTTTGGAACTACTGTATTTTCATTGAAGATACAGGTAAAACAGGCAATACAGAATCTAAAATTTCTGTTGAAGTTGTATCACTATATAATGTGTGATCTGACCTTCATAACTGAAGTTTTAATTATGCTTTGACTGCTTTTGGACTCTCAAGACATATTTTTGATTTTTGACTGAAATGATTGCAGACAATAAATATCGAACAATCCTGGTAGGACTACAGTACTTGTTGGTGTTTTATGTTTGGATTTAGGGATTTAGAAGAGTCTTGAGGTTGTGGTTATGGTGAAGAGTAGAAACATACAGTACAAGACATCATTGCATCTGTGGTTAAAAGTTTCTCTTTTCATTGAAACATTTCTGTGATGCGCATTTGTAACTGAACATGCACATTAGCTTGAAATACTGTACATATGGGATATTGTAAGATTTTGTAACTGATTTGAAGTTTGTTTGTTGTTTTATTGTGAATGTGCTGAGCCATATTTGAGATTTTAGGCTTGGATGCTCAAAATAGCTGCCTGGAAGCATTGCAAATATGACTGCCAAGTGAAAAACTTGTTTTTGTTTGTATATAAGAAATTGAATACAATAAAAGTGTATGTATTTATTTTTAATTCTTATGTGTGAGGGCAAAACGAGTGATTTCCTACATTGACAATAGTTTCTAGAAGACACCAACTAGAATAAATAATTATAAACATTATATGCCAACATATATTTTCAAGCATATTTACAACCGTTTGGTTGTAATAGTAGAAGATGGCACTACTAAGAACTACTGCACGTTTTACCTATTGTCAGCAAGAAATTTATTTAATATTATAAAATATAGCATTATCACTTATTTTATTATATATTTATTAATTGTAATATTAAAATGGATCACTATTTCACTTTCTTTTTGTCATGTTAAACTTAAAAAAATTATTTAAAAAAAAAGACATTACTGTTATGTTGAAAAAAAGTGTATACATCTAGAGTTTTCTTGTTTTGACACATTAAAATATGTGGTTAAGAAATAACTACATTGGATTTTTCCAACTCCATTGGCCATTACAAAAAATGCTTAGTGTTTAGCTTTGTAGCTGTCTAAAGTTTCATTCATAATTGTACTGAAAAGACCTTAAAAAGTCTTAAATTTGATTTGATAAAGCCTGCAGAAAACTTGATTTTATTTCATAATATTATGTTTATTTAAAACATTTAAGTAGACACAAAGCTTTTAATATGCCTTCTGTGCATATAAAATCATGTTTTTTTTATACGTTTGATAAAGAATGGGATAAGTTGTTTGATAAAGTATGGTTTTTGTCCGACATACTGTATTAATTTCTTTCTTATTGTAGTACAGTTGAAGTCAGAATTAGTAGCCCTCCTGAATTATTAGCACCCCTGTTTATTTTTTCCCCCAATTCCTGTTTAACAGAGAGCAGATTTTCTCAACACATTTCTAATCATAATAGTTTTAATAACTCACGTCTAATAACTGATTTATTTTATCTTTGCAATGATGACAGTACATAATATTTTACTAGATATTTTTCAAGACACTTCTATACAGCTTAAAGTGACATTTAAATGCTTAACTGGGTTAATTAGGTTAACTAGGCAGGTTAGGGTAATTAGGCAAGTTATTGTATAACGATGGTTTGTTCTGTAGACAATCTGAAAAGAAAATTAGCTTAAAGGGGCTAATAATTTTGTCCTTAAAATGGCTTTAAAAAAATTAAAAACTGCTTCTATTCTAGCCAAAATAAAAAAAATAAGACTTTCTTCAGAAGAAAAAACATTATCAGACATACTGTGAAAATTTCCCTGCTCTTTTAAACATCATTTGGCACATATTTAAAAAAGAAAAAAAATTCAAAGGGGGGCTAATAATTCTGACTTCAACTGTATATATTTTTAACAAGCAATATTAACTGTGTTAAACCCCATTGAGTGTTAGTGTATGTGTACAATCCTGTCCTGTGATACACGAACGCTGTCAAACCCCCCCTGTATTCTGACAAGCCCACCTTGCCTGTGAAATCAACGTCTTGTTCTGACTCACCTAATTACACTAAGACAGGCAAAGGTAATACATGGAGAAATACTTGAGGGGAGGAATGAGAAGTTCTGTGTTCGCATGCGAGTGGAAGTAATTACACAGTTGACGTACCATCGCTCCTGATAGAGAAATGTGATACATGGGTTATGAGACTTAGCAGAGCTTAAGCTGTCACAAAAAGGCCTCAGTAACCAGATTAATGTTCTGACGAGGCTGTCTGATTGTCGCCATGAGGCTAATGATTAAAGCAAAGAAGACGCTGTGTGCTGTCACTAAGGGCGTTTGTGTTTTGCATTTCAGCCTCAAATACAGGCTCAACCTTGGCTTCTTTTGTCTCGCCGAACATAAATAGGGTCGACGTGCAGTATTGAACTTAAGACTGTTATTAATTACATAAAAGGCTGTTAAATGGTCTGTTTGGTGCCACAATATAACTGGTCAGTGTGACGGATTGAGGATTACATTAGAAGGGGTAACCATTCAGAGCTTCCTGCTATATAAGTTATATCCTGTCAAATCCATTGTTCGAGAATCTTTCTTTGGTTTGTACACTCACTACTTCAGTGTTCGAGCTCAGAAACAGCTCCCAGCCCTTCAGTCCCCAGAGCTGATTACAGAAAGCCCCTTAACGTGTATTGTAGGAGTCAAACAATGACATTTCCATAGTAGGAACTGTAACTTCCTGTTGATAAGCAGCCCGCTATTCCAAGCCAACTAGTGTTTATGTGTGTTTATGCACCGGGTGAAAACAATATCTGATCGTTCGAGGAGAACAAGTGTTGCTGTAAAAATAGCGATGCGTGGTCTAACATCAAAGGCCAGAAAATTCCTTCCAATAAACAATGTTTTGCAAGAACTTCACAAACAATTCAATCCCACACATTTATTTCTAACTCAATTGAATCTTTCTTAGAAGCATTTGTTTGGGGAGCTTGAATAATGTTGTTTTTGCAAAGTTTTCCGTAGTGTGAACTCTAATTTATGTTGTAGTTTTATGAATGCAGTCCATAAATATGTATTTTACTGAAAGATCAAAGGAGGCTTACTTTGAAAATCGATTGAAAGAAAACTTAATGGAGAAATTTTATCTTCATGTTTTGCATTGTTAATTGAAAATAAAGTTGGAACAAAATAAATAGTGTAGTTTGGTTTGGTTGTTGATTTTGTTTTGTTTGATTCCTATAATTGTCATCATTTATTTTTTGATTTGTGCTCCAATATCTGCGTATCTGTGCTACTTGTTGTATGAAGGTAGTGGGAGGCGATCAGCCTGAAATTGTCAGATGGGTTTCTGACATGCCAGAAATTTGGTTTGCCCTTTATTGAATTTATTGCACAGTTGAAGCAGCACATTTGATTCCTGACTATAAACCAGTTGCCTTACTGTGCCTTTGTGAAAGCAGAAATTAAACCCTGGCAACATGAAATGTGTGGTATAGATTGAAGCTATGTAGGGTCAACTTGTATTAATGTAAATACATCTACAGTAACAAGCTGACATATTAAGGTCTGGGTAGATTGGACAGAAGCTGTCAGCTGTCAGCTGTCTTAGGTCTTTTTCCACTCAGTGGTACGTTACGGGTCGGGTCGGTATGGGTCACCTTTATCAGGTTTGCATTTCCACTGCCAAAAGGGTACCAATGGGCGGTGTATGAAAGAAAGTTTCAGTTGACGTCATTCTTGCTCGAGTAAAGTTTTACGGGTCGTTCACATATTATATGAGAAGCACTTCTCAAAAAACAGATGCTTTATGTATGTACTTGTGTATAAATGTTCATTACTAACCTTTCTATGAACATGATTTGATTATAACTGCAGATCAATGATCTGCAACATCTACAATTATATAAAATGAATAAATAAATAAATGCAACATATATGAACACATACAGACCCTACAGTCTCCGATATGTTACCAAGTACAGAAAATACACACAGCATACATTTAGTCCATATTTGGGTTCAAAAACAGCACGCAACATATAGCCCACAGTGCAAACCTCTCATCTGTATCTTTAATCTTCACCAGCACATGTAACCTCTGTTAGAGAGTAATTCCGTCATTCTGAGTTCATAATAGTCCTAAATGTGATGATAATAGTTAAACAGGGCAATTTGTTCATGTTTTAGGTTGCTGAAAGAATCATTTGCTCCTTAGTTTTTTTGGCTTCTCCTTTGTTTTTTTCGCACTTCACTCTTGAATTTGTTCAATTCTTCAAGGATTCGATGTTAAAAGTTCTTCAATAATCACATGCACCTTATTATCATGAGCTCAAGAAGTTCGTTATGTAACTACAGACGTAAGCTCTCTAGAGAAAGTGAAACCACTCGTGCTTTCAGACAGCCTCGTAAACAACAGGAGACGATGGATTCAGCTCTTCTTCTTGGCTTTGTGGCTGTTCATCAAGACGACGACAAGATTTGCTTGAGCTTGGGGTGACCATGGCTTGTTATTATATGTATATATTTTTACAGTGTAAAGTCTCAGCATTTAAAAATGGCGCTTCCTTTGTTTTTGTTCTCCTGGCTTGTGCACGCGCTTAGTGACGTTTCTTTGTAAACCATTCCACTCAGTGGAAACGGGCCATTAGTCAACATGTTGAATGCCAGAGAAATAGGCAGGAATAGATATTTGAGCATCTTTTTACAAGGGCCACATTGTTATGGTAAGCTAACCAGGCTTACAATCTCTGTTACAGCAAAGCTTGTGGGCTGTTCCCAGTCTTCAGTGGTGAGAATTTACCAACAATGGTCAACAAAGACAAACCACAAACCAAAGACAGAGTGACAAGGGAATGAAGACTATACTGTGTGGCCAAGCTAACAGAAGGTCTACTGTCACACAAGACAGACAACATAATAATGATGGTCATGAGAACAGTGTGTCACAGTTCAATATGTTGGATGTGGGGCGGAGTATCAGAGTACATTTGATGACCCCTGCCCACCGTTGAGATGTCTTACAATGGGCATGCCGAGCACCTGGTCCAGCAAGTCCAATTGTTTATTGTAGCATGTGGGTTACTGTATGAGTATGCTGTTGACCTTTCTACTGTATGTAATGGCATCAGGATGCATCATGGGATGACAACCCTGTTGGAGGGAGTGATTTTCTGGGCTGTGTTACGCTGGGAAACTTGTTCTGGTCATGATGTGCTCTCTACCTACTGTAAATATTTTTAAAGTCCATGCACACCCCTTCATAACAGTGGAGTTCTCTGAAGAAGTGGCATCTTTCATCACGATTCCACACTGAACACTGGAAGAGTTCACTGAACCTGAGGAGTTCAAGGTGTTGCACTGAGCTCCAAAATCCCTAGATCTTAGTCCAAATGAGCTTCAGGGGATGTGCTAAACCAACAAGATCAATCCATGATGGCTTCAGCTTACAAACACTTGAAGGACCTATTCCTGGTGTTAAATATCTCAAGACACCTTCAAGAGTCCTTACTTCAGTGGGTCGCTGTTTTTGGTAGCACATAGAGGACCAACAGCATATTATGTTGCTGGTCATGTTTAAACTCATGATTGCATAATAAGACTGGGCAACTCTGACACTGAGATCTGCATTCTGCAAAAAAATCTGCAGAGTGGAAAAAGCTCTTACTAAAGTAATCAAGGTCTTACTAAAGATTTACTAGAAAGATATTGATCCGAGCAGGAGATAAACTCTGGAAGAAAGTTGCCCAGCTCTGTTGAATAAGTTCAAATATTGTTTGAAGAAGAGATTGAAAGATAAAAACTAAATAAAAACTAATACTTTCCTAGAGGCACCTTGTAGATGCAATTTGCAGTCTAAATAAATCAAATTTAGTCTGTGCTGATCTGATTATTTGTGACCTTTGGTTCTGCCTCTTTACTCCAGATAGTATTTAAAACATAAACCACAAGGCGTAGTGAAACACAATCTCTATTTGATATGTCACTTCAGTCATATGCTCCAGCATGGCTGGCCAACAACAGCTGTCTTGTGCGACTGAAGACGGGAAGAAGTTAGTAGCTTACCAGCAGCTCTTTGAACTTAATGCAGGTTATTTACTGACTGGCACCATGGAGAAACACCCTGGTTACCCTGTTCCCACCTGTTTGCTAAAAAGGCGGTACTGAAAGAAATGGATTACGCTGCTTGCTTCTCTTTGTGCTGTACCTATAACTGCACTATAATAGGTCTGGTGCAAAGTTTTGGGGGCTTATTGGAATTTAGTCTTTGCATTGTATCTTAGCCACTGCGTGACCGTAGCTTGATGTCCTTCAGGAAAGTGAAGGACATCATAAAAGTGTTCTCCAAGGAGCTTGTTCTAGAATCTACTCCATGTTGACACTCTAAAAATAGAGGTCTGGTCACTAACAGCACCCCCTCATCACTTGATCAAATAACCCATGAGACGGGGTCCTGCAGACGATGGTAGGGTTTTGCTAGAGACCTGCTCCAGCTGAGTTGTCCAAAAGGAGAGCAGCTCATTTCAGAGTTGACAGTTTGTGTACTCACAGCACTGGTTTCGAGTTTCAGAACAACAGAAGCTCTAAAAGGAGGATAGGATAAGAAAGCGCGCTTGTGACTTCAGAGAAAACTTCTGCAAGATTATCTGGGGATATGGAGAGCTTATTTGCTCCCTGTTGGGCTTAAAATTGTTTACCCGAAACCATTTAACCTGGGTAAATGTAATCTTAGGTTACCTTGTTTCATGTTTCATGCTGTTCATATTTGTCTCTGAGTTAGTCATTAATCCTAGGTAGTCAGGTTTCAATATGTGATACTGTATATGTGTGAACGCTAGTCGTGTTATTATTTGCATGTTTATGAGTTTATTGGTTTTATAAAACTGATTGAAATCTTAAAATGTCTCCTAAAAACTAAAAAAGAAGAAACATTAAAAGAAACATTGATATTGAAATATTAAAGTCTGCATGAACCGGAAGCTGCGACCATTTGTTTTTCGTATTGTGATAGAGTTCCTAGAGAAACCGAATGTTAAATGGGAAAACAGTGGGTGTAGCTTGTTTTTTCTTCTGCGAGCTGATTGGATGTAGTAAAGTAGGCATTTCATTTAAAAATTGGGATAAGGGTTTTGGGAGAGTTATTATAATCTAATTTCAAAATAGTCGTGTCACAAGTTTTCACACTGCATGACTATCTGGGGTAGCGTTTTGTCGCTGCTCTGTTTACACTGCAAGATGGATCGGCGACAGGGGGTTTCACACTGCATGACTTTAAAATAAAAAAGAATCGCTGACAACTTTGTCTCGGTCCCCAAACTACATCTCATAACCAAACACATGTGAGAAGTGACATGGAAACAACGCAAGGTCATGTAGTATATCTATTGTTATTAACCACATAATGAGAAAGAAGCCTTTAGTGGAGTAGATAATGTACTTATTTTGCTCAACTGGCTTTAAAGGGAATTAGCAATTTCTCAACTATTTTTCTCTATGGACCAAGTTGTGATATTGCTTTGATGACACGTCAAACAGAGATGGGTGCTCCTGTCAAATTTCCACAAATCTTTTCTCCATTTCTTGGGTCCAAATTGACTGAAAAGAAACCACTTTGACTTCTTCAACCTCTCGCTGGCCTGCAGATACCCATACTAGTGGATGCTGCTCTCTCATTGGCTGATCGTCGATTTGAATCGCCGACAGGTTTAGATATTTAGCATGCCAAACATCTCATGGGGGTCTGCGACTCATCTGCAATTCCCTCAGATCGCGTCTTTGATGGTTCATACTGTGTGATTGTTACTCACGTGAACGAGCACTGATTTGCCTGTGATTTCAGGCATTTGTCGGCGATTTCTCAAAACCTGTCGGCGAGTCAAAATCAGGGCTAAAATCAAGCAGTCTGAACTCGGTATAACAGACACCTCCTATTCATTTCTGTTTGTTGTTGAAACTGACAGTTGGAGATACCACAGATAGACGTAATTTAACTGAAAACAAACAGGAAGTCCATTTTCAGGTTTCAGGGTTAGATTAGAAGGGCAAAATAATATTTTTTCTTAATGACAAGCACAGATGAATTGTTCACCACAAAATTAGCAATGTGAGCTAACAAAATCAATATGGTTAGTTTTACTTTAAGTAAACTCACACATACAATTGAAATCAGAATTATTAGCCCCTCTTTGAATTTTTTTTTCTTTTTTAAATAATTTCTAAATGATGTTTAACAGAGCAAGTAAATTTTCACAGCATGTCTGATAATATTTTTTCTTATTTGTTTTATTTCAGCTAGAATAAAAATTTTTAAGGTCAATATTATTAGCCCCTTTAAGCTATGTTTTTTCCAATAGTCTACAGAACAAACCATCATTATACAATAACTTGCCTAATTACACTATCCTGCCTAGTTAATATAATTAACCTAGTTAAGCCTTTAAATGTCACTTTAAGCTGTATAGAAGTGTCTTGAAAAATATCTAGTCAAATATTATTTACTGTCATCATGGCAAAGATAAAAGAAATCAGTTACTAGAAATGAGTTATTAAAACTATTATGTTTAGAAATGTGCTGAAGAAAAATCTTCTCTCCGTTAAACAGAAATTGGAGAAAAAAATAAACAGGGGGGCTAATAATTCAGGGCGTTTAATAATTTTTACTTCAACTGTACTTGTAAATGTGGTTTACTAGGACTGTCAATATTGGAAAAATCTAACCTTGTGATATTTTTTTCATTCTGTGATATATATATATATTGCGATAGGAATACAATTTCACTAGATTTGTTGAATAACTATATGGAAAGAATTTTTAATTCCAGATTGATTATAGGATGATTCAGTAGGGGATTGCATATGCATAAAATATAAGAAACAATCTACAATAAATTCAATAAAGATACAAATGAAATAAACAGCGTTTTATTGTTATTGTATTGTTTTATTGTTCTCGAAGGAGTTGAACTGTATTCAGGTATACAGTAATTGAATAATCAAATGTAAAAATAAAACTGCAGTCTTCGTTTTTATAAACAATTCAATAAAATTAATTGCTATTAATTTGTCAAAGTTACAAAAGGTACAATTTCTTATGCCTGAATGCTTTTAAAACCCTCACACAGTCACAGAACACTAGCAAAATGATACATTAAAATCCAGACTCAACATTACCTATACTCACGATATGACTATTGCGAATGATCACATTGCGATATTGATGCTGAAACGATATATTGTGCAGCCCTAGTCCGTAGCCTCATTTTATCCTGTAATAAACAATTATAATGCCTTACCCTATCCCTACTGCTAAATCCAGCTCTCACAGGAAACCTGTCAAATTTTGAATGTCAAAAGACCCTGTTAGGTATGAATTTTAAGTGTTTTGAATTACGAGGACACAAAGCATGCCCTTTTTAAACCACCATGACATATTTATACCAACATCATGCCATTACACAAATGTGTGTCTACAAAAGTTACAAAGTTTAAAAGGTCTTACCATGTGTTTAAACAATTACTGAAAACCCTTATAATTGTTATGCTTTAATTCTTCTGACCACTGTAATGCAAAGAATAGATAAGTGTCTCAGCACTGAAGCATGATTAGTCCTGCCAGCCGAGATCCTCTACAGTATGAAGCATTGAATGTGTGTGCAAGGTACTCATGACAGCAGCATCTCTCAGTGACTGATGGGCTGATGTGGATGCCTCAGGTTTCTGGCTTTGGCTGCTGACTGACTGAAGACTCGCTGCCGTTGCAGTCTGATATTTTAATCGGATGCTCTATTGAGTTAATGGACACCCAAGGCAGGATGAGGCCCCAAGCCCCAACAGCACAGGTGGAGCTTTCTCTTTCATTTTGATGCATGCTTAGTCTTGATTTCAGCTGTCACATGGTCAGAGCTGTGGCGCAATCGTACATGCTGCTTAATGTAAAGGTGGCTGAAATGAACATAAGAAGCACTATTTAAAGACTGCTGCAATAATAAATAATTGTTGGATGGAGTTATGAAAGAAGGTTACTCCTGTCATAATAGATATTTATTTATTTATGTGTGTTTGCGTGCATGCTTGTTTGTTTGCAGATCTCTGGTCAAAAAGTAAGTGGTTGCAAACATATTTATCAAAAATATAATGCTGCTTGTTTGTTTGTTTTCTCATGAAGATCTCTAGCCAAAAAGTAAATGATTCCTGATCTGAAATGTGATTGATTGATTGATTGATTGATTGATTGATTGATTGATTGATTGATTGATTGATTGATTGATTGATTGATTGCTTTGTTTATAAAAAGTATGATTCTTAATCCAATTTGTCATTTATTTCTTTGTTTGTTTTTCTTATAAAGATTTCTGACAAAATAGTACAGCTATATGATTTCTGATCTATTTTATACTGTAATTGATGTAGACAAACTCTAACTGTAATTGATGAGCTGTTGACAAACCCAACTGTTTCTATCTATACATTATTCCTGACCCAACCTGCGATTTATTATGTATTATTAATTGTTTTGTTGTTGTCTTTAAGAAGATTTGTGCTTGTAATTTCTCATTTGGGTTGAGTCATGTGATTTAACATTGCACTGAAAACCACAAAGCTTTAAACAATAAAATATACAAACAGTCTAGTAAGTCATGATGTATTGTCTCTGGATGTGTTAGTCATGCTCAAGCTATTTAGTTGATGTCATTTGTTTGGTTTAAACATGTCCTCATGTATATTCATAATCATTCAATCTTATGTCTGTGCTTATATGCTACAGTCTGTGACTCTCCTCTTTTTCATCATTCTTCTGTTTGCCTTTCACCCCTCTACATACCTGACCCCTCCTGTTTTTTCATCTTTCTTGACAGGAATCACTGCGAGATATTCACTTACACATCATTTTTAATATCCTTCTTATGAGCCTCCCATGATTCAGATCATCTGCAATGTATTTGATTAGATTTGATTTATAACATCTTGAGGCCAGTTTTGAGAACTGAAATAACTTTGACCACACTCTGTAAATATTTTGAAGCTGAATGACCTGGCAGTTTATTTCTTTTTAATTATTCATAATGGAATTTTGTAAAATATTTCTAGTAGGCTTAGGGGAGAAATATTTCAAATCTCTCAGTTAAACAGAAATTGGGGAAAAAATAAACAGGGGTGCTAATAATTCAGGGGGGCTAATAATTCTGACTTAATTGATAATTCTGACTAACTCTCTCTCTCTCTCTCTCTGTATATATATATATATATATATATATATATATATATATATATATATATATATATATATATATATAGTATATATATATATATATATATATATATATATATATATATATATATATATATATATATATATATATACAGTTGAAACCAGAAGTTTACATACACTAAAAAAGGAACATAACCATTTTTTTTAAATGTCTGATGGTAAAACATACTAAACGTTTACTATTTAAGGTCCATTAGGATTACCTAAATCATTTACATTTGCTAAATGCCAGAATAATGAGAGAATTTTTTTTTTGAGAATGTTTCAATAATTTCTAGTCAGTCAAAAGTTTACATACATTTCCTTGGTATTTTTTTTAGCTTTGCTTTTAAACTGTATAACTTTGGTCAAATGTTTTGGGTATACTTCCACAAGCTTCTCACAATAGTTTGCAGGAAATTTGCCCTATTCCTCCTGACAGAACTGGTGTAACTGAGTCAGATTTGAAAGGCTGTCTTGCTCGCACAAGCTTTTTCAACTCTGCCCACAAATTTTCTATAGGATTGAGTTCAGGGTTTTGTGATGGCCACTCCAAAACATTCACTCTGTTGTCCTTAAAGCACATTTGAACTAATTTGGCAGTATGCTTAGGGTCATGGTCTGTTTGGAAGACCCTTTTGTGGCCAAGTCTTAATTCCCTGGCTGATGTCTTGAGATGTTGCTTCAGTATTTCTACATAATGTTCTTTCTTCATGACGCCATTTATGCTGTGAAGTGGACCAGTCCCTCCTGCAGCAAAACAGCCCCACAACATAATGCTGCCGCCCCCATACTTCAAAGTTGGGATGGTGTTTCTAAGCTTGTAAGCTTTCCCCTTTGTCCTCCAAATGTAACACTGGTCATTATGGCCAGTTCAATCTTAGTTCCATCAGACCACAGGACATGTCTCCAAAAATTATTCTTTTTCCCAGTGTAATTTAGCAAATTGTAATCTGATTTTCCCATGTTGTCACACAAGGAAGCAGTGTGTTTGAGGTTTTCCTTAAACACTATTCTACAGTTGTGCCTCCAATTAACTCAAATGTTGTCAATTAGCCAATCAGAAACTTCCAAAACCTTGACACCATCATCTGAGCTTTTTCAGAGGCATAATAATCTTATTGTATGTAAACTTGACTTTCAAGAAAAGTTATTACAATTTCTCAAAAAATACCCTCTCGTTATTCTGCTATTAAGCATAACAGAAAAAAATTGATAATCCTAACTTACCTAAAAGAGAAAAGTTTAGTCACATTAACATCTGACATTTTTAAAATGGTTATGTGCCTTTTTATACAGTATATGTAAACTTCTGGTTTCAACTGTATATATATATATATATATATATATATATATATATATTTTTTTTTTTTTCTTCTAAGGGTCTGTGAACTGTCATAAATGCATTTATCTCATAAAGATCATAATATTGGAACTGTATTTTTAGGAATTACTCAGTATTGTTTAACTTGTTTCCGGGTGGTCCAAAATGCTGCTGACTTAAACAGGGGCTAAAAAGAGGAAGTATTTGATTAGTTTGAATTAGCTTCCTATTTAGTTTAAAATTAAGTTTAGGGCTGTTTAAATCTATGGCATTCTTACTTATTTGATCTCTCATACCATGTGACCTTTAGGATATTCTTTAGTGTTCAACAGAATACATTTCTAAATGTTTGAAACCATTGGAGGATAAGTAAATGGTGAGTAAATTTTCATTTTAGGGTGAACTATCCATGTTTTTTGGTGGCTTTGGAACAAATTGCCAACGTATAAAGATGAGCCTTTTCTAAGATGTTCATCCTTACTTATAACATATCCTTTTTTATCTGTTTATTGAATTAAATGCTGTCAGTGTATTTTTAATTAACTCAAAGCAAGTTAGCAGTGACTTGTTGGTTTCTTGTCATTTAAAGTGCCTCTATGAATTCTAAAAGGTTTATATTTTGGATTTGGGAGTTCCCATCAACAGGCAGATATACATTCACAGCCTTTATGACTCCTATATGTATTGTTCAGTGATTAAATTTTCCAAACCCCTCCGTTGTTTGTTATTAATCTGCAGTGATTTGTCAGATTATTAAGTCTGCTTTGATTGGTCAACTGTGTGTACTATCGCTCATAAACAGAATGCTGGAAACAGAATGCTCAACACAGCTTATCAAGTGTTGCACTATGGAGTTGCACCAACAATGGTACAGTATATGTGTGAGCACAATGCAGGAATATATTAATAAATCGCTGTGGTTTGTAAGCTACAGTAATAACAAGGAATATAATCAGTGTTAATCAAAACAGCAGCAAGTGTTTGACCAAGCTGTGTGTGTAAACGTGTTGGAGGTGATGTGCTGTGTGTGCACTTTGGCCGACGTAGTTCAAGCCAGTGTAATGGATAGGTTTCATAGCGCAGTGCAGCACATTCTTCATCCAGTGTGAAAGCCTACAAGCTGCACGGAGTAAATACATATTTTGCATGTTACACAGACTAAAGAGACAACCATAGTGATCACATGTCCAGGTTGTGATTCAGAGGAAGAAGATGATCTAAATTACTTGGGTACTGACAAAGTCCCATGTACATCAATTGTCTTTGGTAGGGATCCATCAGTCAGATCACATCTTGTAGGTTGCTGTAGCAATCATCAGTAAAATGATGGGAACACAGCACAAGGTTGGGGCTATACTGTGATTTTGTTGTGAAAATAAATTTGAATCCCTGACTCCTCATAGCATTGTCTTTAAGCAGTAACAAAAAAAAAAGAAAGAAAAAGAGATTTCCATCACATCGTCGCGATATGATCCAGTCCAATGCCCCAGAATCCACTACAAACAAAACAAAAAATAGACTTCCGGTTTCGATATGAGCGAGTAGCACGCACCTCAAGACAGCTCCGCAAAAAATCTAATATAACTTCGTCAGAACATCTTGAAAAAAATTGTGAGCACTAATATACTTATAGTCTCACATTCTAGAAACTACTAACCGACTTCAGGATTAGTTTGTCCAGTTTTCTCATTATGCCGGCAAAATCTCGAAAAAACCCGGATCAGGCCGTGACAGCCTCCGGCTCTTGTGTGGAAGAAACGCCTGAAGAGGACGCTCCAGAAGCGGGCAGTTCAGTCATCCTTAACGCGATATCTTCCCTACGCGCAGAACTTCACTCAATCAAATCAGACATTGGGGACATCATAGATTCGAAGATCGAGCAACTTGCTGTCACTATCAGAGGAGAACTGTCAGCATTTAAAAACGAAGCCAACGCGGCAATTTCGGAGATTAAAGTTACGACGGATAATCATGCCGCGAAATTAACAAGCCTGGAAAGTTATGCTTCCACTTTGTCGGACACAATGGTTAAGATGGAACAAGATCTGGTTAAACTGAAGCTCACCGTGGAGCAACTTACTGGAAAATGCACAGACCTCGAAAGCCGCAGCAGAAGGCAAAATATCCGCATATTGAACATTAAAGAGGGTGCTGAATTCGGAGTGAAGCCTAGAGATTTCGCTGCCCAACTCCTGACAGAAGCCTTGTCACTAGAGAAACCTCCATTTGTGGATCGTGCCCACCGAGCTCTACGTGCCCGTCCTGGAAATGATGAACCACCTCGTGCTTTCATTTTGCGCCTGCATTATGTCCACGAGATGGAAGAAATAATGCAAAAGGCGGCTAGGATGCAACAGATTGTCTTCAAGGCACAAAGAATTAACATTTTTCCAGACTATCCAGCTGCTGTGGTAAAGCGACGTGCACTTTTCAAACGCGCGAGGGAGTTGCTGAAGGATAAACCAGGAGTGAAATACGGTCTGCAATACCCTGCTAAACTGAGGGTATCACACAATGGCAAAGAGTTCTACTTTACCGACCCAGACAAAGCGGTTAGGTTTGCTGAAAGCAACTTTGAAATACCAGGACCAATGTAAAGGATGTCGGACTCAAGATAAGTCAAGATAAGAATAACATGACTGTTGAATTTCAATTCTGAGCATTACTCTCTAAAGGACTCTTGTTTTGGTATGTTATATTAAGATGTTCTTCTGAAACTATTAACGTTAAGGAGCTGTGCTGATGCGAGTTTGTTTTTGGAAGTTTAGGGTTTGATATTTTTTAAAGTAGTTGTTAAGTTGTTTTTTTTTGACTAACGTTTATTATTTATTTATTATTTATTTATTTGTGTGTGTGTGTAATTCCGTATCGTGCCGCAAGTTCTGGTTTGTCGGTTAGATGACGGGGTTAATGTTTAAGTTTCGGGAAGGGGGCCTGTTTAAGATACCTGATAGTAAACAAACAGTGAAGATGATTGACTTGATCTTTTTTAAATCAAGAAAAAAATAACAACTCAATGCAATCGCAAAGGTCTCAAATTTATCTCGTGGAATGTTAAAGGATTAAATCATCCGGTTAAGAGAAGCAAGACAATAGCGCATTTAAAGTCTCTTTCCTCAGATATAATATTTTTGCAGGAAACTCATCTAAAAAAAGATTCCAAAAATAAACTGAAGGGTAGCTGGATTGGACAGATCTATCAATCTAATTTTTCAGTTAAATCTAGGGGGGTTGCTATTTTATTTAGGAAAGGGGTTCCTTTTAAACTAAACAATCTGGAAACAGACAGGGAAGGACGCTACATCATCTTATCTGGTGAGATTTATGGCCTCCCGATTACGTTAATAAATTTGTACGGTCCGAATCATGACGAGCCAGAATTTTTTAGAAAAATCTTCTCTTTAATCCCCAAATTGTCTCAAACGAATCTTGTTATAGGTGGGGACTTTAATTGTGTGCTTGACGGATATCTTGATAGATCATCGATTAAAATTGCTCCGCATTCTAATTCAAGAAAGTTTTTGAATAGTTTTATTGATAATTCTAATTTGGTAGACATATGGAGACTTATGCACCCAACTGAAAGAGATTATACATTTCACTCACATGTGCATACAGTATATACCCGCATTGATTTTTTTTAGTAGACAGCAATCTCATTTCCAATGTTCTAAACTCCAAAATTCATGATATACTGATTTCAGACCACGCCCCTGTTTCATTTGAAGTCGTTCTCGACCAAACAACTTTTATTCGTCCCTTGTGGAGGATGGACCCTCATTTAATTGATGATCCTAAATTCATAGATTATATGAGTTCGCAATTGGACTTTTTTTTGATTGCAACGACAAGCCAGAAACATCACCAGGATTACTCTGGGAAACGTCTAAAGCGTTTATAAGAAGTTGCGTTTTATCATATCAAGGGACCAAGAACAAATTATACAAAACAAAACTAACTGATTTAGAAAAACAAGTTCACCAGCTAGACATTGAAAATGCACTAAACCCCTCATTAGATATTCATAAGAAAATTTTACAGTTAAGGTACGAATACAATAATATAGTCTCTGCTAAAATTAATAGAACTTTTCATTATGTGAAACAGAAATATTTTGAATTTGGAGAGAAACCCCATAAATTACTTGCTAGACAGCTGCGCAAAATAGATAGTGAAAGAACAATCCATAAAATAAAAACCAAACAGGGGACCCACTGTATCGCAAATAAAGAGATAAACAAATGTTTTAAGGAATTCTACTCAAAGTTATACTCCTCAGACACTGAGCTGGACTCACAAACGATGGACTCATTTCTACATAAATGTAATCTCCCCAAGTTATCTCCAGAGGAAAGAACATCCCTTAATAAAAACATTACTCTAGAGGAATTAAAGATCACAATAAATACTTTAAAAAGCTGTAAAACTCCTGGTCCAGATGGGCTGCCTGCTGAACTATATAAAAAATTCAACCACATACTTACTCCATATTTGCTTAAAACCTTTCAACAAGCGTTAAAAACTGGACTACCTCCAACTTTTTCTGAGGCTATTAGTACAGTAATTCCTAAAAAAGGTAAAAATCCTGAAGAAGTTGAGGCGTATAGACCTATCTCCCTTCTCAATGTTGATCAAAAAATATTATCTAAAACACTTGCTAATAGACTCTGTAAATTAATCAATAAATTAGTTAACATAGATCAGAATGGATTTATTCCAGGAAGAAGCACTATCCATAATATAAGAAGACTATTTAATATAATTTATCATCCTAAGGCAACCAGAGACAACTTAATTGTAATATCACTAGATGCCGAAAAGGCCTTCGACAGAGTGGAGTGGAGTTACTTGTTTGCGGTCCTTGAGAAATTTGATTTGGGAGATGAGTTTATAACTTGGATAAAAATTTTGTACAGTAGTCCATTAGCACGTGTTTTAACAAATAGAACAATTTCAGACTCTTTTTATCTTAAAAGAGGAACCAGACAGGGTTGTCCTCTCTCGCCTCTTTTGTTCGCATTAACGGTAGAGCCCCTTGCAGAAGCCATTCGATCTAATGCTTGCATACATGGATTTCAAACTTCAAATACTATTAATAAAATATCATTGTATGCAGATGATATTCTGCTTTATATTACCCAACCACAAGTGAGCCTTCCTGCTGTACTCAAGATTATTAATACTTTTGGGAAGTTTTCTGGCTTTAAAGTTAATTTTGAAAAAAGTGAACTCATGCCCATTGGCTTAAGAGATCTGTCTATAATACATACATCTCCATTCAAGGTTTCCACAGAAAAAATTATATACCTTGGAATTGTAGTTACCTGTAAATACTCTCTACTCTTCGAAGCTAATTTCAAACCTTTATTGTCTAAACTACAGAATTGTATAGACTATTGGAAGACACTCCCAATCTCTCTAATTGGCAGAATAAATGCGATAAAAATGATTTTCCTTCCTCAAATATTATATTTATTTCGTAATATTCCAATAGTATTACCCAAGTCCTTTTTTAAGCATGTGGACTCAATTATTCTTCCATTTCTGTGGAACTACAAAAGTCACAGAATTAAAAAAAATCATCTTTGTAAACCCAAACAGGAGGGGGGCTTAGCCTTTCCGGATTTTCGTCTTTACTACTGGGCTACACACATACAATTTTTTACATTATGGTTGGAACAGTCGACTACTGCCCCAGACTGGCTTCAGATAGAGCGAGATTACTGCCATCCTTACGATCTTGGAGCAATGTTATTGTTTCCAGTGATAGTAGACCAAACAGTAGTTAATAATATTGTTATAAAGAATCAGTTACGTATCTGGAGACAGATAAGAGAATATCTTAAGATAAAATCACTTTCTCTCTTAATCCCAATTGCAAATAATCCCTCATTTCTTCCTTCAAAATTGGATACAACTTTTAATCAATGGAAGGAATTGGGTATATGCACAGTTAAGGACCTTTATATGGATGGGGTTTTAGGTTCCTTTACTCAATTACAACAGAAATATAGCCTTCCAAAAAAACATTTTTTCAGATTTTTACAAATAAGAAATTACCTGCGAACACATAATGTTTCCATAGAAGAGGCCCCGCCCTCAATCGCTGATGATTGTCTCACACAGTTCAGGGGACACAAACATCAATTATCTCTAATTTACGAAAGGTTATTTGCAGCTACTGCCCCCACTACAAAGATGATCAGAGAAGAATGGGAACGAGAGATTGGCATCGAAATTTCAGAAGAGATTTGGCAGAATAGTTTAGAGGATATTGATAAACAATCAATTAACACTAGATTATGCCTTATCCAGTTCAAGGTCCTACACAGGCTGCATTTCTCCAAAAAGAAATTACATAGAATTTTCCCCAATATGTCACCCATTTGTGATAAGTGCAAATCAGAAGAAGCTGACTTGGCTCATAGTTTTGTATTCTGTCACAAAATACAGGGATTCTGGAATGAGGTTTTTAAAGTGCTCTCTGATGTCCTTGATCAACACCTAGATCCTGACCCAGTGCTTATTATATTAGGACATTCTGATTACACATATTCATTGAGCAGTACACAACGTAAATTTCTTACATATTGTTTGATTACAGCCAAAAAGCTGCTGTTATTGTACTGGAAAAATGTTAATCCTCCAACTGCTAAACTATGGCTTGAAGAATTGATATCTACTCTGCACTTGGAACGTACCAGATATATCTTAAAAGGCAACATTGGACAATTTCAGAAGATTTGGGGCCCTTTCTTTTGTCACTTCATGGGGAATTCTCCCCAAAGCAATGTATTGTAACTAAAAAGTTGTTTTGATTATCACTGTATTGTATACTTACAGGCCGGGCTTGGGGTGTTAGTTTTTGTTTTGTTTGGTTTTCGTCTGTTCTTGTAAGTTTATGCATATAAGAAAATAATCATGGAATTTGTGATTATTGTAAGTCTATTCAATGACCAAATAAAAAACTTATTTGACAAAAAAAAAAAAAAAAAATACAGTATTTTTCATGCCAAAAGGTTTTACAGCATTATTCTGATTTACTATACATATAAACAAAGTACTATTGTATTGTGATCCAGAAATCAGTTTTAATGTCATAAATTACCAGACAGACTCCTGTGTGTCAGTCTGGTCATCAGAAACAATCCTGTTTGCTGAAGCCTTTGACAGCAGTACTCAGTGCTCAGTGTCCAGCTCAGCTCAGTTGTAAGAGAGATCCATTGACAATAGACCTCAGCTCCCCCACCTCCAAACTGCGTTCCTGCCTGTCTGGCTCACAGTCTGATCTTCTTCCTGGCTGGATATCAGTGGCTAATTGCCAGTGATGTTTAGTAATTCTGTGCATGAGACAACGCGTCTGATATCCAGCGAACAAGCCACTTTACCCCTGATTCACTTTGCATCTAAGTCCGTAATCATGACCAACCCCTAGACTTTCTTTCATGTTGCTTTTCCCACGCTTGTCCCGGCCATGATCACCAGTACTGCAAGTCGGGACGCTGTAAATGTGTGTGTGGCTTCAAATCAGCCCCCTGTAATTGGTGTTTCAGACATGAAAGGCATTGTGGGATTAGTCGTTGCATGGACTCCCTCTGTGGCTGAGATGAATTAGAGAATATTAGAGCATTAAAGGTCATGCACAAAATACCATGGCATTGCTGTAAATGCAAGTGAGCTTCAGTCAGGTGAGGAAGCCTGCAATGGTCAAGACTGATATATTTTAATAGGATAGTTCAGATGAAAATGATGTCAGTAGCTATGTTTCCATCCAAAAATGCGAACTAACTTTATGCGCAAAACAGGAATATCGCATAAAAGACGTGTGAATAAAGCACCGTTTCCATCCAACAAGTCAAAGAGAACCAAATCATCACTTCCTGATTAACTGGCACCAAATATCAACAGTAAAAATGGAATTTCCTGTGGTAGGAGAAGCTGCGTCAATCTTTTCTTCATTTAATAAATGACTTGCACCTCAGAAGACGACATGCAATGAACGTGTGGTGGCGTTTGAAGGCATGAGACACGGAGCACAGACTCTTCTGGTGGTAAGTAATAATAATACCACTAATACTGAAATGGTTAAAGCATTTTAGAATGACCAAAACAACATTTCAGATGTTTTACAATGTGCTCAACCTGCTGGTTTGTCCATTCACACACATTTTTATCATCACATGGTTTCTTATAACAAAATCACATGACTTTTTTAAAATGTGCATACTGGAATTTGTTCGGTAAAACTGTTTCCATGCATTCCAACTGTTTTATGAGAATCTTTTCTTATCGAATAAAAAGTTTATCCTACTTAGTTATGCGTATGTTTTTATGCGCATTTTCAAAATGTATGAGCATCTTGGCGTTTCCATCAACCAATTTTTTTAATGCGCATATCCAAAATGCGCATACGAATAGGTGGATGGAAATGTTTGTCCAGCCTTGTGTCATGTAAACTATGTAGAATTTCTTTGATTAAGAGTCTAAAACTATCAAACTTAAAAAAAAAAGCATAGTTGTCTACATAGCCAGCCTGATCTCACGAGGAAATGTAACTATATTACGTTTTGTCGGTTAAGTGGTGAATTCATACGAGTTAAATCGTGCGAAAATATACGATTTTAAAAAGGAGGTGTGGCACCCAACCCCGCCCCTAAACCCAACCGTTATCGGGCGATGAGCAAATCATACTAAATTGTACGAATGAGATTGTACCTATTCAAACGAATTAGCCACTAAATCAAAAAAATATGAATTGCTGTGAGATAGCGTTGATATACCTTCCTCTAAAGATACAGATGGGGCCATTAAAAATGCGTGTTTTTTTTTTTACCGCGGCTCACCTCATTTCGTTTCATGGCTTGCCATGGCTTTCCGTGAAACGCTCCTTGGGATTTAAATAAATGTGTTGTGCTTCACAGAACATCCACCAGGTGGCACATCAAACAACAAACTCTACTGTATATCTTAATTATTCTGTGTCTCCAAACTTTAAACCTTGTTTTAAAATATGCAGGTTTACATTTAAACTATTATTTTGATCATGTATTTATTTTATATTTAAGATAGATAAACATACTTTTAGATACTTTATATATAACAGGATAACTTTAATCCTGTCTCTCCAAAACTTAATTCAAAACTCACTATTATAAATTTTTAAAAAATTAAAGCGTACTGAGTCGTCAGATTGAGGGTTGTGGCAGCCTGTAGTAAAACGTAAAAAAAAAAACTAAAAACTGACATTTGTAAAGTCAATAAAGTGGAAAATTGGGAAAATAAGCAAAAAATGTGCATTTTTAGGCACCTAAAACACAGTTATTGTGTCAATGAACAGCCAAAATGCATAAAAAATGTTTTCTATTATGAGTTGCAAGAAATGCCTGTACAAAAAGACCGTCAATGACTCGGAATTAAGAACTGGATTAGTCAGTTTTGTGAACATCGCTCTGGCTAGTTTCTCAGCCTGATTCATTGAAAAGATACTTCTTAAAAGAACGATTTATTCAGGAATCAGACATCACCATTTCATTCAACTTGGTTTTCTGTTTTTTGATGGTGTGTACTTGCAGATAATATTTATTTTACATAAAAAAAAATGTTAAATTAAAAATTGTCCTTAAAGTACATTTTAAATAATTGTTTTAATAACATTTTGACACGCTATAAAGAAATACACTTATTCTTATGTTTTGACTACATATGTAAAATACTTTTTTTTTTAATGTGGTGTGTTTTGTGATATAATATTAAAAGGACAAAGTATTTATGCCTTCGGTTGTTACATTTCATCTAGTGTGTAATATCAAAGCTATCTCTCGACAATTCGTAACTTTTTTGATTAAGTGGCTAATTTGTATGACTTCGTACGATCTCATTCATACAATTGAGTAGGATTTGCTTATCCCCAATGACGATTAGGTTTAGGGGTGGGGTTGGGTGCCACACCTCCTTTTAAACATTTTACATTTTCGTACAACTGAACTCTGTAGTTGTTTATATTTTTGTGTTGTATTAAGGCATGTAAGTTGAATAACTGTTACTATAAGGTGAACAACCGTAAATTGACTTTTTTTCTTAAAATTCCCTGCATGACACTTCAATTTATAAGCTTTTTTGTTGATGTTCTATGTATACCTACATCTAATTTTGATAAATAATGTTTATTCAATTACTTGAATTCCATTACTTGGTGTTTAGTATTTGTGTGAAAGACACTGAGAGCCGATATTAGTTGCTTGTGAAGCTGCTTGTGAAGAACATTGGTTCATCATTTGATTTTCTCATCACCACCTGCTTTTGGTTGTGTTTTTTTGTCTGTAACAATTGTATAACGAGATGCCAGTTGTGTATAACAGTGGTGTATAACACTAAAAATTTACAAAATATGGTAATTTACCATAAAAATTCTAAAAATATATGTTTATTTATTTTTACAGTGGAGCATCAATTTAACTGAAGCTAGCCTAAATAATATTTGCCCCAGGATTATTTGGATTCAATATTTACAACATTATGCCAGGAGATTATGAAAATCCCCAACATGTATAAACTTCTGCTCCCACTGCATTGGATAACAGACTGGCACTTGTGGATAATACAGTGGTGCCAGTAGTCTTTTCTGGCATTACCGTTAGTGATGTCTGCTTGTGGTGAGGGTAAACCAGCGTCCACCAGCCTCTGTCTGTCATGTGACTGCAGCTGTTCCTTTACTACCACAGTCTCGTCTCAGCCGGTAACAGCCAGTCTGAAAGAGGGGAATATGAGAGAGGAATCAGGGAAGGTGATGTGCATGTGTGGCACTGAGACACCTATCACTGCCCTGTGGAAAGAATGAATGATTGTCCTCTTTTGTGTCAGTTGGCAGCTTCTCAGCTCACACTTGATAAAGGGGTGTGCGGAGGTTGTCAGGGATGTGGTCGCAGCGGCATCTGTACGCTGAAGGACCCGAGTGTCAGCTTGGGGGAGATTTCAACACCACCAGATGCTGGCTGTCGGAGCTAATGAACCTGTTCCAAGCCTTATTTTGACAGTAAAATGTCGCCTATAAATAAAAGATATGCTTAGTAGCCAAGATGCATGCACAGCCATTGGGTCCGTGCGCTTAATGCACATTTTCCAGTGTTGGTTGTTTCTGGCAAGCTGAAGATTAATGTGTCATTATTCATTTAAATTTTTGCGCTTAAAAAAAAAACTTGTTTAATTTGGTTGAAATAATGTAACCCATGTGGTTAATTATTATTTTATAATTACATTTACAGTTTTACTGCTTAATGTGATTTTTTTTTACTTTGTATGACATTTTTTTCCTATTAATAGAAGATTGTTTTGATTATTGCATAAAAGATTTGGTAAATATGTTTATTGGGCGGGATGGTGGCACAGTGGGTAGCGCTGTTGCCTCACAGCAAGAAGGTCACTGGTTCGAGCCCCGGCTGGGTCAGTTGGCATTTTTGTGTGGAGTTTGCATGTTCACCCCGTAGGGGTGCTCCGGTTTCCCCCACAAGTCCAAAGACATACACTATACTGTAGGTGAATTGGGGCTAAATTGTCCATAGTGCATGTGTGTATGTCCTGGTCCTCCAGGTTGGGGGTTGAGCATTTTGCTAATGACCCACCTCGTAAAAATTAAATGTTATGAAACACTGACATGGTGTGGCTAAATATCAACTTCAATATAAACGGCCATGGGAGTTAGTAAGTAAATATGTTTATTAGTAGTAGTAGTGTTACTTTGAGAAGTAAAATGTCTATACTTCTGTCACGATTTCTTAATTTCTGTTTCTTAATTTATAATATTTGACAGTAGTTTTTCTTAAATAAAATGGTAAAATCCAAGCTGCATGGGGTTTTAAAAAGTATTAAAAGTTGATAAATCAATTATGAGAAAATGAAGGTCCTTAAAAGGTATTTAAAACATCTTAAGCCGCAGTCACACTAGAGTTTGAGCTTGCGAAATTCTGTCATACGGCGCTGCGAAAAGGGGCGGGATTAAACAAGATGATTAGACATTAAAAAAAGCGAGCGATTGCTCCATGTTTTAAATTTCTGTTCAGAGAGGTCATGTTTTGATCCTGGATTGGTCTCACGCAGTCAAGTGATGCGATGTCGCTGGTCAGAGTTCACCAAGCTTAAACTTTGCTCCGCAGCAACCTGCGAAACTCGACACATGACCCTGCGTTTCTGGTCTGACGCATTCGCGTGCGTATGAATGGAAGTCTATGGGGAGAAAAGTCCAGTGTGACTACGGCTTTAATCGTGTTTTTACGGGGTCTTAAATTTTTAAGTGTTGTCCAAAGTGTTTGACTCCAAAAAAAGCATAAATATGTTTATCTTCCTCCTAATATTAACACCGGCGATTGGTTCGGGCTGAGATGCGTCCATCCAGGTGATGTCACGTAATTTGCGACAAACGCGGGACAGTGATGTGACGCTCACCACATGTAGCAAAACCATAGAGCGAAACAAACGGCAAAATGGGAAAATGTAAGTTTGCCTGCTCCTGGTTGGAGAAAGACGAATTTAAATAGTGGCTGAAGCCTGTCGCTGAAAACAACCGCGCAATTTATTCTTTCAAGCTTTGTTTCTTCCGAGCTTATCTAAAGTGGCGATGAGGTCTTAAAATATTTTGAGAAGGTCTTTAAAAAGTCTTAAAAAGGTATTGAAATTACCTTTAGGATTCCAGCATATACAATGTAAAAAAATATTGGGTTCCACACAATTCCTTCATGTTGTCCCAACCCAAATCAATAAGGTTAACCTAAGGATTTATTTAAGTGGATTGAACATAAAACAATTAAGTTGTCCTAAAAAACTCTTAAGAATTGTGTTGTATCAACAAGCAGCAAAAGTCATTTTTTTGAGTGTACCCTGATTAGCCATTGCATGTTTTTTTTTTTGTTTTTTTTTTCATTTAATTAAGTGGCAGCTACAAAATGTGATATTGTCATAAAAACATACAATATTGTAATCTTGTTCCAACTAAAGTGATTTGAATGCATCTAATGCCATAATTCGGGCTTGTCAACTTTTTTATTCACTGGATCGGACACATTTGATCTTAAAACAATCTCCTCATTATGAATATGTGATTTAACCATTTAAATTTGAATATACATTGCTTTTAGAGCAAGACTAAAATTTAGTTATACATCCTCACACTTTAGGCCCCGTCCATTTAACATGAATTAAATCTTTTACAATTTTGTAAATAAAGAAAAATTCCAAATGCGAATTAAGTGTGTTTCCATCAAGTTGTTAGAGCGACTAAATAGTATTATGTAATGTAATGTAATGTGTATTTATATAGCGCATTTATCATGTATGGCCATACACCCAAAGCGCTTCACAATCATGAAGTTTGACAGATTCCCATCTGTTATGGGAATTTGGCCAGTACACCCCTACTCTTTACGAGAAGTGCCATGGGATTGTTAATAACCACAGAGAGTCAGGTTTAACATCTCATCCAAAAGACGGCGACAAAAATGTTACCTTCACTATACTGGGGCATTAGGACTCACACTGACCACAGGTTAAGCGCCCCCTGCTGGCCTCACTAACACCACTTCCACCAGTAACCAGTAGCTTTCCCATGTGGACTCCCATCCAGGTACTGACCAGGCTCAGCCCTACTTAGCTTCAGTGAGTAACCAGTCTTGGGCTACAGGGTGATATGGCTGTGGCTGATATCAGACCTTTTGTTAGTAACCTAGTAACCAACAGTAAACAAGGCAAGCATAATGGAGACAGTCAGAGTTTATACACAAATGCATTTCTATAGTCTAATTTGAAATCACTGCAGATTCAGTCTGATAAAATAAACAAATAATCATTTTGCTGACATACTCATTTTTTTCTAGTTCCTAGTTAATAAGAAGGAAAAATCTGAATCTATTACATCACTAATTATTACAAGTGAAGTTCAAGAAGTAAACAAATAATAATCTATCACACTGTATGCACATCATTCTTCTGTCTACATTTGCTTCAGTTTTGAGAAGTGTCAACAGTGTCTTTCCACAGACATCGCCACAACATAGGCTTAAGTGTTTGGCATCGGCGCACCGTTAGCGTGATCTGGCACCACTGAAGAAAAGGGATATCATGTACCCGCTTCAGTTGCCCAGAAGAAGTAATAATGTGATGCAGCCAAGACGGAGCCCGGAAGCATCCCTAAATAAATAACTGGGTAAATAAGGAGTTAATCCCATAAAAGGTGGGAAAACTCTTGTGGTCCCTGGCTGGGATTTTGCATGACAGCGGCAGGATTGCCTGGAAGATAAGAGTGGGTGGGATGTAATGCTGAACAGTCATTGGTAAGGCTTCTCCAACACTAGTGACTAGGCTGTGGGGTGACTAGATTTCTGAGCAAGACGAGAATAGGATGCAAACCTCTTTTATAGAAGCAGCCAAACAGAGGACAATATGCCAACAATGGAGGTTGCAGTTGGCTCTGCTGCTATACAGACATTGTTGTAGATTCAGTGGAAGTGGCTGGAGGGAAAACATTGAGGGTTTTTTTTTTTTTTTTTTTTAGAAAATAACGTTGAAACATGTGAAAATGGAATACATTTAGAATCAGAATCAGAATCAGTTTTATTGCCAAGTGTGCTTCACACACACAAGGAATTTGTTTTGGCAACAGAAGCTTCCAGTGAACATAAAGTGACAACACAAAATTAAGTGTGAGAAAAAGAAAAAGACGATAAACATTAAACAGAGATGCAGTTAGTCAAAAAGATCTGGATGTTGAATTGTATGTACACATTTGTTATAAATATACAGGTTGTAAGGTGCTGTGTACAAATGCGTGTGAGAAAGTATTGCATTGTATATTGTTATAAGGTGCTGTGTACAAGTGCGTATGAGAAAGTATTGCACATTAATTGCACAGTAGGGGAATATTTAACTATTCATGAGGTAAATGGCTTGAGGAAAGAAACTTTTCCTGTGTCTGGCTGTTTTTGTGCTTGGTGCTCTGTAGCGCCGACCAGATGGCAACAGTTCGAACAGATAGTGTGCTTATGTCAACGACAAATGTTTAAAATGTCATTTTAATTTAAGAAATTATCTGAAAAATAATAACTCCTACAAACATTGTAATATGAAATTAAAGGTGCAGTATGTAAGTTTGACACCCAATAGTTGAACTGGGTATTGCACTCCCGGATCAAAACAAACGCAAGCGTAGGTTGCCAGATTGAGGACAGGAGCGAGTGATTTAAACCATGATCTAAAAAAAAGCTACGGCACCTGATAGAAGGAATATTTTCCATATTAAAAGGAGTCCTAACCAACTCCTCGAATTGATATATTAGAAATGGCTTTTATTTCTCACAGCTGAACAACAGAAAACTATGACAATGATCACCTCAGCTACACCTCATGTGCTTTATTTAGTGTTAAATTCTAATAATGTGAGTTTAAATGCCATTTTACATGACATTTATTGACATACTACTGAAAGCAGCAGCAGATAGTTCACCTCAGATCTTGAAAATAAAATAAACCATTTGAAATTGTACTTTAGAACTATGAGTGATTCAGCATGTACATTTAAAAATGGTAAAGAGGGTTAATATGTATTAAATAGATTATAGACCTTAGAATTTTGTGAGTGAGTGCATATTCTGTGCTTCTGAATGGCTGTATTTAAATTTATGTCGTGTTTTATCTGGTGCAAACAGCCAAATTGCTTATCACTGTGTATCTTATCAAGTTGAGTGTTGTTGGAACACGGGGTTACAATGTAACTAGCTCACCTAATGTTTACGTTCATAATATTTATATTATTTGCTAATTAATAACCCTTATGTGGAACTCTGAATCTGCTTCTCATTTCGGAGTCTGCTACTTTCACCGGAGGTCACGGATCCATGCTTTCAGAGCCTTTTTGAATGATGAATGAAATATGCTATTTTCCACCAAGGCAACCCAGGGTGCTGAAATATAAATGGCTAAACTGGCATTGAGCAGGTTAAAACTACCAAAACAAAGACAGACGTTCCGGCACGTAACAGACATTTTTAAAGCAGAATATTTGATTTTGGAATTGTTTTTCAGATGAACAAGATTGTTCACTTGGCATGTTTCTTAAATATCTGCAAACATATTACATTATTTTCTGCTTTCAAAGAGTCAAAAATGTACATACAGCACCTTTAATTCCAAAAATGTAGTAAATAAATAAATTTAAAAAATGTAAGTAAATAAACCCTTCAAATTATTTGAATTTGACAACAAAAGTAATCTAAACGATAATGACTGTAAAAAATAAACTTAAATTAAATGTTAGCTAACTAAGCCAAAAGAAAGAAGTTAGTGATTCACACATTAAACAGACATTAAACATTCTGCTAATTTATATCAATTTACAATTAATGGGAAATGTTTAAATACAACTCTGCGGTCACATTTACTATTATAACTATTTTAGACGTCATAAAGGTTAAGCTAGTTTACATTTTAAGATATTATTTATTTTCATTATATTTGTACATAGTTTTTTTGTACAGTATATGTTTCTCATTTTGCACCTTTTTGAACATGCCACTATACATACATGTATATGGGTGGCGCGGTGGCGCAGTGGGTAGCACTGTTGCCTCACAGCAAGAAGGTTGCTGGTTGGAGCCACAACTAGGTCATTTGGCATTTCTGTGTGGAGTTTGCGTGTTTTCCTCTTGTTGGCGTGGTTTTCCTTCGGGTGCTCCAGTTTCCCCCACAATCCAAACATATGCGCTATAGGTGAATTGGATAAGCTAAAATTGTCCGTAGTGTATGTGTGTGAATGAGAGTGTATGGGTGTTTCACAGTGATGAGTTGCAGCTGGAAGGGCATCCGCTGCGTAAAACATATGCTGGATAAGTTGGCGGTTCAGTCCGCTGTAGTGACCCCTGATTGATAAGGGGACTAAGCCGAAAAAGAAAATGAATGAATACTTTTATATAAATCTTAGTTTTTTTTATTTATATATTTTTTGTCCTTTTACTATTACAAGTTCAAAAATATAGTTTTTTATGGCTTTAGTTTCAGTTTCAGTTAACTGTAACAACCTGGGTTTTTTTTCTGTGTTTTTAAAGATTCACATTTAACAACACCAGCTTGAGACTACAGCTTACTACTGTAAACTGCAACAGAGTCCCAACAGACTATTTTAAAATGCCCTACAATTTAATCTTCACATGTGAAATAATGTTGTCTTTGAATATACCCCTATATTAGTATGCCTCTATATAAGCTTTAATTTTTTTTATTATTATTTTATTAGGTGTTTTTCACCTTTATTATGATAGGACGAGCTGGGAATTGAACTAGAGTCGCTGTGAGCATGTTAGTGCTGTATGTCAGCGCAGTATTTCTAGACTATTGGCGCCGACTTTATTTTTTTATTTAAATTTTTTTTTTTTTTATCCTTTCAGTATTACAAATTAAAAATCAATTTTTTTATGGCTGTAGTTTCAGTTTCAGTTAACTTTTTTCAGTGTTTTTAGAGATTCACATTTAACAACACCTGCTTGAGGCTACAGCTTACTATTGTAAACTGCAACAGAAACCTAACAGACTTTTATAAAGTGTGCTACATTTTAATCTCCATGTGAAATTATTGTTCCCTCAAACCCAGGTAATTTCCAACCTTGGTAGAACATTAAGAAAGGTGCATTTACTGCAGATTTTTTTGATGCTTCATATTGTATTCAACACAATGCTAATGCAACTCAGCTATGTCTTGGGTGAGAATAATCGTACATTAGAGAAAGAATCCTCTGGATTAAAATCAATGTGTTTGAGGGAGTTCAGAAACTAATAATAAAGAAATAACTCCTTGGAGGGGAGTTTGTGCTTAGTAAATTTGCACACATTTTTTATGTTCAACACAGCATCATTACAGGCTAAAAGTGTAAAGAAAACGTATAACCATTAAAAAATCTTGCAGTTGTTTTGTGGTGAAACTATATATAAAATGTATATTTTTTATGGCTTTAGATTCAGTTTCAGTTAACTGCTACAACCTTGTTTTTTTCAGTATTTTTAGAGATTCACATTTAACAGCACTAGCTTGAGACTACATCTTACCATTGTAAACTGCAACAGAAACCCAACAGACTGTTATAAAGTGCACTACATTTTAATCTCCTTGTGAAATATTGTTCCCTCAAACCCAGGTAATTTCCAACCTTATAGAACATTAAGAAAGCTGCATTTACTGCAGATTTTTTTGATGCTTCATAGCCATGCTGGACGGCTTTCAAAGAACCAGAAGACAGACTGTCTCTAATTGTTATAGCCGTGCCAGTCCAGGCAACACCAGCAGAAACCCTGATGAGGGTGTAGATGTGGATGAAGCAGAAGGTTTTACTGCCCTGAAGCTGCATCATTATGTGAAACCAAGTTTGAGTGTGTCGGCAGTGTGGAACAGAGCCAGACATTTCAGTGTGTGCGTCGTATGTTTGAAAGTGCGCACTGTGGTATTGGATTTCATGAGTGTCAAAAGCATGTTGCTGGTTGAATCCAATCAAATCCACACTGCCTCCTGCTGGCCTGTGTTGTATATTCAGGAAAGCATCTTACTTGTTTTCCTCAGCTAACGGGAATCTCAAAGTAACAGCTAGTGTTGAGGAGCACTTAGACAGTATGTGGTCATGGAATAATGTGTGAGACATCGGGAAAGAACTCAAAAAAGCCTGCATGTAGAAGAAGGTTTCATCAAATAATGCTTGGACATGCACAGCTTGAGGCTGGCAATCAACGTTACTCAGAAATACCTGTCAAGTTGCCAATCGTGAAAGCATATTCATGCACAAGCAGTATTTCAGCCAGCCAATGACATCGGCGAAGCTGTTGCGCGTAAATGCCACTTTACCTAACCAGTTGCGCACGAGTAGTTTAATCATTACCCCAAGCATCTATTTAGCAGGCCAATTAATGGGATGTCATACATTTAGAGCTGTATTGTGTGGACACAAAGAATGCCTTTCTGAGCCAATGTTATAAATCAGTCGGTGATGTCACCTAAAGACAATGCAGGACAATGTGGCTGTGTGAGTGTCCAGTGCTGGACAGCAGGGGGAGGTGATCCCTGGCCCTCTGTGCACCCTGCGTGATGGGCACTGGTATAGGACCCCTGTCCAAGTTGAGCTAACGAGTTATCATAATTCACAGTTACAGCTTGTGCTTTCTTCTAGCAACCACCAAAAAACATCTGATATTAAATCATTAGTTTAAAACTTGTAAGCTTGCCAGTTGGTTTGTAACCTTGTCAGTTGGTGTGCTCAAATATGTCAAATACGCACAAAAGCATACAAAACATTGGTTATGTCTGTGAATTGTAATCAGTTGGGGAAGAAATGACATGCGTATCAGTATATTAGAGCTGTGAAATAGCATCTTTTGGACATGGCAACATGGCGATTACCTTTATTTTTAAAGCACTGTAGATTGTGTTAAAGCTGCTTTGCAAGGATGAACAGGAAAATTATCAAAAGTCAATGGTTAATTTTGTAGGACATATTCAACACAACTATGCCTTGGGTGAGAGTAATTTGAATATTGCAATCAGAGTGTGCATTCCTGGAAGAAACCTCTGTGCTAAAAATCAATGTGTTTTGGGGGAGTTTAGAGTGTAATAATAAAGAAATAACTCCTTGGAGTGGAATTAGTGCTTTGTAAATTTCCAGATATTTGTTATGTTTAACACAGCCTCATTACAGACTAAAAGTGTAAAGAGAACTCCTTATAAACATTTATAAAATCTTGCAATTGTTTTTGTGGTGAAGGTGTTTTCACCAAGAAAAAAAGTATACTTATTCTGAATCTGAAGCACTTTATATTTAATACTAACTTGACTGCACAAACAACAGAAAAGAAATGTAAAAAGTAAATATGTATTTTCAATCAAAATAGAAAATTACAGCCATTTTGTTTTACATTATTATTATGTACTGTGAGCATTTAGTATAGACAAAGTTAGCCTTCTGACAGAAGCATAAGTCAATTTATATTTAAAAATGGGGACGAAAAAAAGCTGTAACCAAATTAAAGAAATATTTAGCTCAAGAATGAAACTGATCTCCTAATTTTTGTCACCCTCCGGTCATCCTATGTCTTACTACTTTCAGAAAAACACAACCAAAGCTCCTCTAAGATTTGTAATTGCATTGAATATTGCAGTGAATTAAGTTTTTTAAGCTCCGGAAAGTCCTATCAATCATTACAGCATAAAAATGTTGGTTAAGGGATGTAATATATCTATAGAATTTTAAGTAGCTCAACTCACTTGTGAAACCTTGTACAACAATCAGAAGCCAGTGATGATATAATTTTAAATATGGAATTTTAAATATGGAATTTTATGGAAAATCTTTCGCTTTTCATTAATTTTTTTTTTTTTTTTTTTGTGGCTTCAAATGCTTAGGCACCATACACTGGCATTAAAAACTGGAAAGAGCAAGGATATTATTTAATATAACTCCAGTTTTGTTAATCTGACAGAAGAAAGGCAAATACACCAAGTATGAGGTACATTTTGAGTGAACTATTGTAGTCAACATTTAAAGTGGTTAAAAAAAGGGTTATTCAATATTTTTAGAACCGCTTTGATGAAAGGTTGTGATCCACTTCAAATGTTGACTACTGTATTCCTTTAAGTAAACAATTAAGATATTTTAATAAGTCAACATGACCAAAAGCGTTTGTAGTTGAAGAAACACTCAAATCTATCCAACTTTCATTAGGCGATTTTCTCTGTTTGCTTGTTAGCACTTGCAAAGTCCTTTTGTACACCCCATACCTTGCACAATCATGATGTGGATAATAGCTGAAGGATAGTCATTTAAAAAGTTTAATGTAATAATATAATTTGGAAGTGCCCCATAAACTCTTCTGTCATTCCCAGTCAGCCCTCTGAGCACCTCATTCTGCTCTCCATTGTTTGCTCTTTTCTTTCCTCTGTATTTGGTCTCTGGGTGTCTGTACGGGCACAGGATGGAATGGGGAGCAGGGGACGGGTGCTGATGTGTGCTTAATTTCCCCTCCCCACCTCTATGGATCAGCGTTCCACATGGCTAATGACTGACCTCCTCATGGTCCACGGCTCACTCCTTTATGAGCCTTCACAATACCTGACATTCATCTGACATCCCTCCTTTATCCCATCAATATCACCCTCAAATCTGCATTGTCCTTAACTCTGGTCCTTAAAATTGCCTCAACTACCTATCACATTAGTTGACAAGAGCTGGGGGTTGGGTTTTGGTGACGGGTCTTAACCGATTAAATGCCACAAATTTTTCTTAAAGCTAAGATTTAGGCTTTTAATTCATACTCAAACTATGGAACAGATGCTAAAGTCGCGAAAGCACTGATGTTTAGTATGAAGCTGCTGGTCACGCTGTCATATTTTGATGGCTTGTTTTCAGAGCGCGCCCATTGTCGGTGGGATTTGCTCACTGCATTATGTTGAGATTGCTGATCTCTTTTTCCTGATATTGGTTTCCTGTGTGCTTATGGCCGACACGCAGACCTTTTCCTCCACCAGGGCCTCTCTCCTCCATCCATGATCCAGCCTCTGGGAAAACAAAACACGAGAGATCCGGAGCTTCTCTTATCAGAATCAGTTTTGTACTTATAGAGAAGCACCAGCATATAATGTCTTTGGGATCTGTAAATGTGAGGTACAGTTCACAGAGACACCTGTGATACTTTAGAATGGATTCAGGAAACAGATACAATACTTATTCCTGCTTGTTTATGTTGTCAAAAACTGTAGAAATTGATCGTGGAAAAATCTGATATTGCAATATTTTGTTTTTCTGTGATAAATATTGCAATATGATAGTTTGAATAGCACTATTTAACTGCTTCCGGGGGAGTCTAACAGTATTCAGGTACAGAAATTGAATAATCACAATGCAAAAAAACGCTTTTCTCACTTTGTTTTGTCTCGTTTCTAGTTTAAATATCTTTTTTTTTAGAGCAAGCCAAAATTAGTGTTTTAGTTTTGTTTTGTAAGTGATGATTTTATGGAGTTTTTCCTTAAAACAAGCAAAATTGTTCTCTTTGTAATGTAGATATGTGGACAAGAAACAAGACAAAAATTCTAGATAAGAAAAACATTTTTTTTTTTTGGGATAAATCTTATAAATTCTGTATAAATACAGTAATTAAATACAATTCCCTATCTCCTGATCAACTATAATTCATACTAACATTGCAGATCTTGCTATGTGACTTGCAGATGCGCACACTGCAATATCGATGCTGAAACGATATATAGTATCATGCAGTCCTATTTTAAACGAAACCCGTATGCTTTTTATTTATTTATTTGTTAGTTTACTCAACCTTAGGTCACCCAAGGATCATGGTTTCAGCTAAAAATATATTTCTGAAGAAAAAAAAAATTGGGTGAACTATCACTTCAAACACGTGTTTTTTAATCTCAATGCAAGAACATTTCAACTATATACTTTATACACTACCGGTCAAAAGTTTGGGGTCAGTATAGGATTTTTAAATGTTTTAAAATGAGCTTCTCTTGCTCACCAAGGCTGCATTTATTTAATCAAAAATACAGTACAAATTGTACAAGTGTGAAATGCTATTGCACTATAAAATAACTGTTCAAAAGTAGTTTATAATTTAATTTAATTTAATTTAATCATTTAATCCAATGATTTTAATTATGAATTTTTAGCTTCATTACTTCAGTCTTCAGAGTCACATGATCCTTCGGAAATCACTCTAATATTATTTATTTATTATTATTATTATTATTATTATTATTATTAGTAGTATTATTAATATTAATGGTAGTAGAAATAAAAGCAATAATGACTGGGGTAATATTTTCATTTGAATACATACAATAAGTAATAAGTTAAATTGTCCGTAGTAGTTATGGGATTATAACCAGTTTCAAAGTATACCATGGTTTGGAAAATTCAAGGTTTTAAAACCGCCAAAATTTTCAGTTATACCGTTCGGTATGTGTAAGATTTCTTTTGGTTTATTTTTTACATGTTTTTCACAATTATTTTATTTCATTTTTTAGGACAACATTACCTCCAACAGAAAATGAACCTCCAGATCAAGAGCTACTGGTCCAAAATATTTTAAATGTTTCTTAATATACAATATTATGTTCAATGTGGGAAAAAAAGTTGTTGTTTTTTTACCCAGACATTTAAAAAGAACCTATTTTGGAGCAGTAATCACAATACCGTGAAACCATAATATTTTTATCCAAGGTTATCATACTGTCAGAATCTTATACCGGGCCATGCCTAGTTCGTAGTGTATGTGTGTGAATGCAAGAGTGTATGGGTGTTTCCCAGTGTTGGGTTGCATCTGGAAGGGCATATGCTGGATAAGTTGGCAGTTGATTCTGCTGTGGCGACCCCTGATTAATAAAGGGACTAAGCCGAAAAGAAAATGAATGTATGAATGAATTTATTCCAGTATTTTAATGATGAATTTTCAGCTTCATTACTCCAGTCTTCAGTCACATGATCCTTCAGAATTCACTCTAATATTATTTATTATTGTTATTATTATTAATATTAATGTTAATAGTAATAAAAAAATAAGGACTGGAGTAATAATTTCATTTGAAACTACATACAATAAGTAATAAATAAATATATTATAAATAAGTATTTAACAATTTAACAATTTGTTTTTACATTTAATAAATGCTCCCTTGATGAACAGAATCTTTAAAAAAAAACATGAAAAAATAAAAAAACTGAACCCAAACTTTTGACCAGTATATCCACTTAGTTTTTTCTGTTTCTCTGAATTAGCTGGATTTATTCAATATGGGTTTGAGTAATATCTTATTGTTTTGTAACGGTCTGAAAACATTTCATCCCATTTTCATATAGATATATTGTCATTTAGAGTACTTCTCTGAGAAAAATGAACATTTCTCAGAATAACAAACACTTTAATTAGTCGTGAGCAGGGTTATTCCACCAAATATTAATTTGTGAACTCTTCTGAAGACAAAACATTGGCATTGTTTTGAGCAAAAATGAATATGAACATGTCTGAAAACATGGCACCTTTTTGACATTTTATGCATAAAAACTAAAGAATAATATTTTTATATTAAATTAGAATAATGTCATCAGTAGTTTACAGAATAACACAAAAAATACATTTTACTCAAACACTATAACACAATATAAATTGTAAATCAGAGAAATTTTCAAGTGGTCTCTTAATTTTCTTTCCATATATGTTCCACGGATTGATTTCTGCATGCTCTTTTGAGCAGGACAGGTGGACAACAAGACCAAATTGACCTTGAGCCATGCTGTTATAAGAGCCACCAATACAGAACTTTGTGAAAAGGAGGGAATGCATGTATATGGCCTGCACTGTCCCACAGTGACCTCATGGGGTGACGTGTGACCTCTCCCGCTGCCCAGATCCTCAGAGACGCACCGTTGAAGTGTAACGGCACACAGAGCCCAGCCTGAACTCTGACCCCTGCCTCCCCAGGAGCCTTGGCTCTGTCGGAGACAATTCAAATCACAGGGACTGTGGCTATCAATCAAACATGGGGACCGGAGCTCAACCGAAGAATATGTCAAGAAGCCATTTTAACATGTAAGGTTGTAGGCCGGCGCAAGCATATGGCCCATTTACTCCTGATGATAGACATGGAACACATCTGTTTGTTCAACGCAGCGAGACACGTCCAGTAAGATCTGACAGAAGTCTTGAATAAGCCCAAGCCCACGCCTCGAGGGACGGGTTTCTTAACTGGGGGAAGGGGTGATTCTGTTCAGCCTTATAAAGCTTTCATGAAAACCCCTAAAGAACAGAGGGTCACGCTATTGATTGAACCTGCGAGAGGAAGCAGTTGTGACCTATAATTCTTACCAAGAGCATGACACCAAGCTTAAAGGGTACATGTATACGCTGTTGACTTCCCTGTGAAATGTAGATGGGCAGCTGGGATAGCGGAGACGTAACGGTGATCCCTGCGTCACGTCTGGGACGGTTGGAATGTTTTTTCAAAATGGAGTTGTATTTGTCCATCTTGGTCTATTTAAATCCTCTATGTGTGTTTGACGGCATGTACGCATGCTTTAGGGTTTCTGAATGGTTTGTCTGACAGTTAATGTTGATGTCAGATTCTTGAAATCCTCTTGCACGCCTCTGTGGTGTCAGTAAAACGATCTTTTAATGTGTTTTGTATGGCTACAGATATTCACGTTAAAGGGTTCTCCCACAAACGAACATTTACTCACCACTTACCTTTCCACATTTGTTTGAGTTTCTTTTTTTCTGTTGAACACAAAATATATTTTGAAGAATGGTTGCACATCTATTGTAGGAATTAAAGGGCGTAACATTTTATTTTGATGGTCCATTTGAGTATTAGTAGACTGTCTGCTTAATATCTGTTGATATGCTCCTTCAACAGACATTTAACTGACTATATGAAACTTAGAAAGTACATGTCAATTTACACTAACTCTAACCCCAACCCTAACCCCAACCTAACAGTCTACTTATAATCTAATGAGAATTAGTCGGCATGTAGATGCAATGTAACTTAAATTTAACAAACAAACCATCAAAATAGTGTCACCATTAAAAATCCTCTATATGTCACCTGTAAGTTTTGTAGGAATATGATTGGCTACGAGTTTCCATCATTCTTGAGAATATCAGAATAACAGTTTGTACTACTTAAAAATAATGTTATTTTAAAGTGGTTTGGATATGATCATAAATTAATCATAAAAGTAGTTCTTACAATGTAGAGTAAAACGGTCATTGGAATATTTTTTAAAGAAAAAATTGACAACAGTTTGATGATTTATTGGAAATGAAGGCAAAAGGTGGTAATGCAGCCACCAAGCAAAGCTTTTACAGTACTTCAGTTGCCACAGTTTTTTTTTTTTTTTTGTGATTTACACCACATTTATTTACAAGCGTGTCTTACTAAAAATTTCCCAAATGATGTTTAACAGAGCAAGAAAATTTTCACAGCATGTCAGATAATATTTTTTCTTCTGGAGAAAGTCTTATTTGTTTTATTTCACTAGAATAAAAGCAGTTTTTAATTAAACACCATTTTAAGGTCAAAATTATTAGTCCCTTTAAGCTAAATTTTTTTCTGATAATGTACAGAACAAACCATTGTCATACAATAACTTGCCTAATTGCCCTAACCTGCCTAGTTAACCTAATTAACCTAGTTAAGCCTTTAAATGTCACTTTAAGCTGTATAGAAGTGTCTTGAAAAATATCTAGTCAAATATTATTTACTGTCATCATGGCAAAGATCAAATAAATCAGTTATTAGAAATGAGTTATTAAAAATATTATGTTTAGAAATGTGTTGAATTTTTTTTCTTTCCGTTAAACAGAAATTAGGGGGAAAAAATAAACAGGGGGCGAATAATTCAGGGGGGCTAATAATTCTGACTTCAACTGTATATAGTGTATATATACATAAGTCTAGATATATACAGTGCTCAGCATATACTGTATAGCCCTCACAAATCTATCTTTTAAATTCATATTTTTAATAGGAAGCTATACAATATTATATTTGTGCATATACTGTACATTAGATTAGTCAGTACTGAAGCCAAATCTGGAGCTAATCTAACAAAATAACTTACGATAATGGTCCAAAAACTAGCACACCCAAATTTATATGTTATAGAAAAATTTTAACCCTAAATACAAATTTAAAAAAGAGGAAAAATCAAGAGAAGCAAAAAATTGAATAATGTTGTTGAAAATCATTTATTTTATTTTTTTTTTGCAATATTTTGCTTGAATTTAATTGTATTATCTTCTAAATATGTTTGGTGACAAAAATATTATTTTAATAAATATATCTTTAATAAATCTGTTTTGTTTAAATGCACCAAATTACATTGCCTATATTCACCGAGAAATGGATACAAATATTCATTTTCAAAATGGGCTGTACTCAATTATGCTGAGCACTGTACCTTTTACAAAGCAGCTTACAGTAGCATCTCAAATACGGTCTGTATAAATCTGCAACCTGAAAAGTTTCCCGCTCCAAATGAATATAAAAGAAAAAATTTAATAAGCTGTTATCTTGGAACTTATTACAAACATGGCAATAGTTAAATTTGTCTGTTACAAAAACAATATCTGTCATGTTACACATGTCATCATGAAATTAGGAGCAGTTTATTTATTTATTTATTTAATAAATTTTTTTTAAATCAAAATGCATTTTCATTTAAATTCAAGGAGTCTTTTAGCCATATTTTTTTTCAACTCTCAAAACTGGACTGAGACAGTTTCAATTTACTAGAACTTCTATGTTAAGTTGCTTTGACACAATCTACATTGTAAAAGCACTATAGAAATAAAGATGAATTGAATTAAATTGAATTGATACATTTTTTTTCCAGTTAGCCATTCACAATAAGCACGTTTGACAGAAGTTCTGAACATCTCTATTTATAAACATCTCTATGTATAAACATGTTACCAATGCATTACTATAATGTAATATAATGGTATAATAGCAAATGAGCTAAACAAATCCCAAATTGTTATGTTGATGAAAGGTCAATTATGCATTATGTCTTTACTTGCGGTGGGGTCACTGTTTAAATAAACAGTCCTATGTGTCGTGTTTCAGGATGGTGCCAAATGACCTATGGCTGTGTAGGTTGTAGGCAGGGCCGGTATAAGTTTCGGACGGTATGATAACCTTGGATAAAAATACCACGGTATCACGATATTATGATCACTGCTCTAAAATAAGTTCTTTTTAAATGTCTAGGTAAAAAAACATCTTTTTTACCTCATTGAACACAATATGTTAGATTTTAGGAAACATAATATTTTGGAACAGTAAACATGTCAGGTGAAATAATTAAAATAAATCATCAACTTATGCTGTCTTCATTGGTTTCAAAAACACAGATTTCTTTACAACACATAAAAAAAACATTAAAAAAAACCCTTACACATATCGAAGGAATAACAAAAAACATTTACCACGATAAACTTTGAAAGTACGTTGGAGGACAGGTTGTCAATCTACTGTTTAACCAGACTTGCCCACTATTTTCATATTTCCAGATCATAAAATTTACATTTACACTTTAGAACATGATATACAGTTTATTTAGTGTAAATATTATAGCATTGATAGTGTTTTCTGGGCATTGAACCCATGATGCAATACTACAATTCAATCGAGCTACATTTTTGCACAGTTAAATGTGCGTAATGCATTGTGTCTTAATTTAGTAAACACTGCTATGGGTCATATTTCAGGGAAATGACAAAAGTGTGGGCTTCCTTACAATGCAATTACAGATTGAGGTTGTAGTGTGTGCGTGACCTGGGTGTGTGTACATTTTGTATGCATGGAACTACTTCAGTTGTGCGTTTTATTGAAAACAATTGCACACATCAGAATGTTCATCAGTCAATTAGAATCAATCATCAAATCAACAGTTTTACATTAGAGTTAGTATATTGTTTACGTTATTCTTTTGATTTAAAACTACATTTTCCAGCAGACTTCACTATAGATTTCAGTCTCACTTCTTTTCCAGAAATTAAGGTAACACTTTTGTTTATTTCACAACTCACTGTTTTAATAAATCATTAACACTACCAATTTAATAAGCGGTTTATTAATAGGTAGAAGTTATATTTAGGTTTTGGGTAGGATTAGGGATGCATAACAAGATCATACTATATAACTAATGAACAGTCAATATCGTAATAATAGGCAGGTAATAAGCAAGTGCACTGTATGACAGCAAGTTTTTAGTTCATTGTAACTTATTAAACTAAGTTATTCATGTTCTAACTTAATTTTAAGTTATGCAAGTAGTTTTAAGTCAGTTTAACATAATATAAGTTTGATGGACTTAAAAGGTTAATTTGATTCAGCTTAAAAAATTAAGGCAACCAGGATTTTTACAGTGTAGTTAGCCTTAATCGTGACCTAAACTAAAGTGTAACCAAAATTAATTATAATGTGCTCAAGAAATAGAGTAACAGTGTGAAGTGCTGTCATTAATGAATAACTACACAGGAATAAATGAGTAATGAAATATTAACATTCTAGTAACTACTCTTAAGTAACAAGAATAATGAATTAGTAAGTTGCACTGTGCCAAATTCAGTTCACTAGCTAATCAGTAACTATGATTTCATTGATAACTCCTAGGAAGCCACTGTAAAAACAAATGCTGGGTTCCACACAATTCCTTTAAGTTGCCCCCCCCCCCCCACCACCCAAAAAAAAAAAAAATCAGGAATTGTGTTTATTCAGCTGATTTTAAGTAAGTAGTTTGATATATTTTTATTTAAATTTAGCTGAATAAACACAATTCCTGTTTTTTTTTTTGGGGGGGGGGACAACTTTATTGTTTTATGTAATGTAAAATAACAATCCCCGAATACTGGCCAAATTATTTATTTTTTATTTTTTATTTAATTAACATTTAGCTAATGATTAGCTTAAAGTGATCAATTTCATTTAACTGAGTGCTATTACTTACTAATTTGTTAACTAGGGTTTGCTGTTAATAGCTACTACAGTCATTATAGTGTTACTCATTTCTTACTGTTTTGTAAATCTGTAGTTATTCTGTAGTAATATAACTATTCTAGTTATATCGTGAACTAAGACCGACTGAGTTTATTTTTCTAGACTCTCATTCTGGTGTAATAGTCATAGAACTGGGCTGCCGTACCATGGCTGCAGCAGGCACAGTGATATTACCCAGTGACTGAAAATGTATATAAACTTTTGTCAATATAACCAACTGACTGCCTGCTTAGGCAGGTTAAAACATCCAACCCTTTTTTATTCAGAGAATTACAGTTAATAATTGTCCTTATAAATGATTGACATGGATGTCTGTATATGCAGAAGGACTTTTAATTTTTAGTAACCTGGGTCAAGCACTTCTGGTGAACTGTATGCTGTTACAATTAGCGCTCTGTTTTCTTTGAAAATCAACTGCCTGATTGATTTACGATATAAAGGGGGCCTCAGATTGTACAAGAATCACTGCATTACATTAATAGCTACTACAGTAATTATAATGTTACTCATTTCTTACTGTTTAGTAAATCATTAACGAAAGTTTGAATTAATCTGGGGTTGCCACAGCGGAACGAACCGCCAACTTATCCAGAATATGTTTTACGCAGCGGATGCCCTTCACTGGGAAACATCCACACACACTCATACACACTCATACACTATGGACAATTTAGCCTACCCAATTCACCTATACCACATGTCTTTGGACTTATGGAAACCGGAGCAAACCCACGCCAACACGGGGAGAACATGCAAACTCCTCACAGAAATGCCAACTGACCCAGCTGAGGCTCGAACCAGTGACCTTCTTGCTGTGAGGCGAACGTTCTACCCACTGCGCCACCGTGCAGCCCTCCATATTTATTGCTGGCATTAATTATTATTGTCTATTTTTAAAACTTTTATGCTAATAAATTGCATTTTTACATGGTTGTGATCAGTTTTTAGCAAAAATTTAAAAAATATATACTTATATAACAGACTTTAATGCCAGTGAATTTGTAAGTTGTATAAAACATAGAATGAATTTTTGTGAATAAAGGAACTAAAAAATAAGTTGTTATATTCATTTTGGGGTAAACTACCCATTTTCACCAAATATATCTAGCCTAAAGAGAGCTAAAATAATATGTCTATACCAAATTTCTATACTATACCTGATCAAAAAAAACTAACAAAAAATAAATAAAAACGAATAGCACAAAACCCTCGCAAATGAAGTGAAGGAATAAAGAAGACAGATGCAGAGCAGGCTTCTGATGGTGTACTCAGTCAGAAACCTGATCTTATTGTCTCCAGTGAGCTCAGTGTGGAGGTCAGAGGCTGCTTTCACAGATGTCTTGCCCTTTGACCTCTGCTATGCTCATGGTTAGAGCTGCTTTCCTGAAAAGCCGTTGTTAGTGGTGACTGGGGGTCACCTTTGTCACAGTACTTAACCTGCAACAGCTAGTAAAAATTATACACTTTTAACTGGTCGTAGAATCACCGATGGTGGCTCTTTAACAGTGACCCCTACACAGCTCAGTTTCCACTTTTACAAATTGCTTTTACTTTGCAACCGGTTAACTAATCAAATAATAACCTTCTTTTTAGCATCTGTTTATTGTTGCAAAAGCAGTGAGGTATGTTTTTGCCACCCACCATGCCAGAAATAACGTCACCTTAGAATTATTAGTTTCTATCTGACTTTTTTGTCAAAATTAAGTTATCGATATATTCTTATTAAATGACAACTTATTTACATTATGGAATGTTTTTTTATTAAAGAGTTGTTTACATTTTAAGACTTTTTATTTAAAAGAATAAATGTTACACACATATTGTTTGCTATGGAATGCAAAAACTTTGAAGCTCAATATCTCAAAATCATTCAGAACGCAGATAGAACCTTATAATTCCAAGGTGACGATAATAGAGTCATAATCTTAACACATGCATTTCATATCGCAGTTCAATAAACAAGACAGTAAAACTAAAAAAAAGAAGACTTTTTTTATGCGTAATTAGTGTACTGTATGTGCAAAATAAATGCACATCCTTTCAAAGTAACCTTCATTCGATATTGTCATTGAACAGTCACTTAATACCACAGGTACTCACTAGAGAGTCATAGTTGTCTTGTGTTTCTCTTAGAGCTGGATAAAAAAAAAAACACTGATTGCGTATTTTTCATTGATTTTGAATTTAATGAAACAATATTGCTGAAACAATATTGGGGAAATCTGAAATGATTGATTGATTAATGTATGTGCTTTAAAGGAACACCTTTTTGTTAATATGCTAATTTGAACCCCCATAGAGTTAAACAGTTTTACCATTTTTAATCCATTCAGCCGACCACAGAGTCTGCTGGGAGAACTTAGAGCCTAGCATGGATATATACACTAGATATCGCATACGGACCCTGAGCATGCGTCAATAGCGCCGCCACACTGGTACAGGGCTCCCAGGACAAATGTCGTTTAGTCGCACTAATCAAGACTAAAGCCAATGTGAAGATGCTGGACTCTAGCGCTGTGTGCGGGTGTAGTGACGAGCAAACAAAGAAAACAAAGCACAAAGGCAGAACATTTCATAGGTAAGATTTCGTTTTTTATGTTTTTGTATGTTACAAACTTTTGTGCTCAACAGGTAACGGTATTGACGATAATACAGTCACTTACTGCATTAACCATAAGGCAAAGAAGCACAAACTTGCTCTAAATATAAACTTAACTCTAAAAATAAACTTGCTCTGAGCTTATGCTAGTTTTGTTGAATAAAATAAGCAAACAGTGTTAATGAAATATGAGAACAAGATGCTGCGGTGCCAGAAATGTGTTATTGTCGGCTAAGTGAATGAGTCGTTCATAACGGAGATTCATTCGCAAACGAATCGCTCCCTCCGTTAGCATTAGAAGTGAAAGCAGGAGGAGAGGGGGCGTGTTTCAGGACATGGATTAAATTAAATTCAACAGGGAGGGAGATAATACATTTTCATGCACACAAACACACACTCTTTGTCAGCAATTTCCGAGTGGTCATTTATCCATCGATGTAGAAAAGTGATGTAAAATGATAATTTTTTTAATCTAAAAAAATATTTGCATACTAATCATCGAGAAAACTCCCAATCATAGATGTATGCACATATGTGTGTATATCTCTGGCTCTGGATGGCCAGTCCTCCACTGCACCTTGGTCCTGCATTCATTTCAAAGGAGCTCTACCCTGTACTAAAATGGGGGCTCTATTGACACATTCCTTCTAAGAGACAACAACAGGGTAGGCAACATCTAATGTAAATAATATCTATGAGAGCCTAGCTTAGCATCAAATTTTAAATCAAATTAGACCATAAGCATCTCGCTCAATTGAATTTTTATGTTTAAAGCTTGACCCTTCAGTAGTTATATTGTGAACTAAGACCAATGAAAAGTTAATATATTCTAGACTGATATGTCTAGGGAAGCTTAGCAGACCATTTCAACGTGGTGATGTCAGTGGCCCAAAACATTTCCTGCTTGTTATCAAACTACTTTATAACTTTAACAATAGGCAATTCAATCATAACTTAATGTTAAAACAGCTATCATAACATTATTTATCAATATGTGGCTCTTTCTGTATTCTCAGAAGCTATAGAAAATAAAAATGTAAAACAGGAAATACATTGGGACCATTGTTTTTGTTTACATTATTCAATATAAGGCTGCAGCTGGCACAATGATATTACACAGTAACTGAAAATTGGCTACATTTTGTCAATATAACCAACTGACCGTCTGCTTACACAGGTAGCATGCTTTGCTTACAACCATTAGACATCTGCGTGAGACGCGATCCACCACGGCTCCATTATAAACACAGCAGATATAGTATGATTCCATGTATTCAGCTAATAAAACAACCAACCCGTTTCCATTCAGAGAATTATAGTTTTTATTTGTCCTCATAAATTATTAATATTGAGGTCTAATACACAATCCCAACACAAATCATTAAGGTTAAGTTAATCAGTTTTGACAAAATTTAAGTAGATTGAATATACAACCATTAAGTTGTCCCAAAAGATCTCAAGAATTGTTTCAGCTCATTGTAAATATGTATTTTTAGCAATTACATTTTGAGTGTACAGTATTGCTATCAAAATATTAAAAGTTAGCTATAATTTTTCATGTTGACTTTTTATGCTTACTCCTTGAACAGAAAACACTGAGGTTACAAACATGTCCATATAGTAGCTGAACAACAGCGACCTAAATACCTGAATGTCACAATTCTTAAGATAACAAATGCGGATAAACCCAAGAACACATCAAAAAAGATGGAAAATATGGACACTCACCAGACCTCTGCTTACTCATTGAACCATAAATTCAAAATTGGCGGCGTATTGCAAGATAAAGCAACAGACAACAACAAAACGCGTTGCCATTGCCAGTAGTCATGTCTCTGGAGGGCCATCTAGCGGTTGAGAAATGTAATTGCATTTTTATTTACCTCAAAATAAAAGGCAAATTATGTAGAATGTGTCTGCAAAATGACAAATAAACTCATTTTATTTAAATGATTCTTGGTCTAATACAGGGCTATGACTAGGGCCAGATGGAATCTGCGGACGTTTTTTGCAATTTCTGCAGTGAATTTTGGTAAAAATCTGCGGATTTCTGCGGAATTATTTTGGGAGTCTCATAACTTAAACCTTAATATGTGAAATATGTGTAATTTAAAAACTGAATACATTCAGATTTACACACATTTACTCAAGTAAATAAACAGATTTAATGATAGGCTAAAAGTCTGCGGAATTCTGCGGAAAATCTGCGGAATTCTGCCCGCGCAGATTCCGTGTGGGCCTATGACCAAGCCATTGATATTAGCCTTTGATTGCCTTGAGTTCGCCAGGTGGCCTAAAAGTAGACTACACGTAGCCTGTCTAATTCAGAGCTAAATTATGTCTATGAGAGACAGTTTTGATTAAATGATATACACATAATTACTTGACTTCAATAAAAGTGGTCTGATATTCATAAAAGTGGGCCAAATCTACATGTAACCAATTTTAGGATTTTCCTTTGGTTACACTCATTACTGGTCCTAATAAAGCTATGGCCACACTATTGAAAATATAGACCCCTGATTGTCTCAATTTCGTCGGATGGGCTAAAAACACATAGCCCAAGACTGAATGTTAAATTCAGAGCTAAATCATGGCTACAGATAGATTATTTCTATAAAATTGTACTCATAGTTTATTTAACTTTTCTAAAAATGGTCTGTCATAAACCTCAAAACAGTTGGCAAACACTACATTAAGTAGTGAATGAAATGAAACACTACATCAAGAGTAAATGTTCTACCCAAAATGAAACATTCATAATTTTTTGTATTAAGTACCAAGTATTGGATCTCTGTGTTGGGTATTCAGTTAGATATGATGATTACCTCGATTGGATGTGTTATCATCTAAAGTTCCAGATTCAGTTTAAAAGCTTGAACTAGATACAATTATTTAATGTTGATATTGCTTTTGTTTTTTTCTGTGGTTTTTACTTAATCGTAGAATGATTTTTATGATATTGGAAGATAATGTAATGCTTTTACTGATATTCGCAAATACTATTCTTTATTTCTCAGCAATAAAGACATTGTTGGAAATGTGGGACAAAGCATGAAGTTGGGATGATAAAAATTAAACAGCTAAGACTACAGGACTCTCCCAAGAAAAAAATAAAACATCTGGTCACCTTAACAGATGGATTGATACAAGCGTTGAAAATTCAGCATGGTTGTACTTGACACATCAGATTTGAGATACAGCTCCACAGAAAACAGCCGTTTATAATTCATATGTATTAAATTCAAGGACTCTGATGTGGTCCGCCCAGTGTGGGCTGTGATGGACAGGAGGATGTTCGCACCTCTTTGATAAATGGCTATGTCTGCTCAGACTTGCCAGCGCAGAGATCTGATAGCGTTACTGCTGTGAAATACAGAGCTTGTGCAGGACTCTAAACTAATTTTACATGCCTCCTACTGACAAGCCCTACACCGGCCATTTGCCGTGCAATCAATCACAAAGGTGCAAAGGATGCAAACCTTGTGTTTTTGTTGCTTATAAGATTACAGTTGTGTTGATTTGTGGACGAGTCTTATTTTGATTCGATAACACCTCAGCACAGCGTGAACCTTGCCGAGTGTCAATGTGATAAGCACACAAACCACAATGATTGTTTTATAGTTGGAACAGATGAAATCGGTGTGTAGTGCTGGCGATGCTGTTAAGATGCTGTGTACGTGACAGAATCTGACAAGCAATGCCTATCATTTCGCACATCCAAGCAGCTTCACGGTCTTTTGTTGGCTCACTGAGAGCTTCTTGCTTGCATTAGCAATATTACAACTCCAACCAGAGTGGTTTTTCTTATTATCTGAATAATCCTATTTTTACTGCTCTCATTCTTAGTGAGGCATTAGACACAATGGACCATATGAAATCACTCTCACACTATGATGTGGGAAATCTCAGCTGATGTCATTGGGTTTTATGGCAACTTGAGTGTGAAGCCAAAGCTCTCTGCTGCGGCGTCAGAGTTTGTTGAGGTTCAGACTTAGCAGAACGACTGAGTATGGATGGAGACATGCTTGTTTCCTTCCTTTAAAGGGATAATTCACCTAAACATGAACTTTATGTCATTGTGTAAAAGGATGGTTCGGCAAAAAATGATTAATTCCATCTCCACTGAATGAGAATGAGAGTATAGTCTCCAGTCATATCAGACTAGAAAATATTACAATTATTTTCCATCTGACTCAGTGCACTACCTGACAAAAGTCTTGTCGTCGATCCCAGTTGTACTGTAATAGCAACAAATATTAACTTCACTTCTAGTTGATCATTTGGAAAAGTGGCAGAAGGTAGATTTTTCTGAGGAATCATCTGTTGAACTGCATTCCGATCTTCACAAATACTGCAGAAGACATATTGGAACCAGCATGGACCCAAGATTCTCATAGAAATCAGTCAAGTTTGGTCAAGGAAAAATCATGGTTGGGGGTTACATTGAGTATAGGGGCATGCGAGAGATCTGCAGAGTGGATGGCAACATCAGCAGCCTGAGGTATCAAGACATTTGTGCAGCCCATTACATTTCAAACCACAGCAGAGGGCACATTCTTCTGCAGTATAGAGCTCCTTCTCATACTTCAGCCTCCACATCAAAGTTCTTGAAAGCAAAAAAGGTCAAGGTGCTCCAGGATCGGCCAGCCCAGTCACCAGACATGAACATTATTGAGCATGTCTGGGGTAAGATGAAGGAGGCATTGAAGATGAATCCAAAGAATCTTGATGAACTCTGGGAGTCCTGCAGAAACGCTTTCTTTGCCATTCCAGATGACTTTATTAATAAGTTATTTGAGTCATTGCAGAGATGTGTGGATGCAGTCCTCCAAGCTCATGGGAGTCATCCACAATATTAATTCTTATTTCACTGCACCATGACTTTATATTCTATACTATACATTATTTCTGTTAAGTGACAAGACTTTTGTCTAAGCAAAGTCAGACCTTACTGTCCTAATTAAAAAATTAAAAATCAAGGCACGATCATATTTTATTTTGGTCAAATAAGCGTAATCTAGAGGCCTTTGCTTTTCATATAAGCCACTTCTTATATCAAATGATCAACTAGAAGTTATTAATTGTAGTTTCTAAAATTGGGATAGGCAATAAATCACGTAGTGTACACAATAAAACTACAGAAGAGTCAAGCTTTTAATATGAAAATTAAATTGAGTGAGATACTAATGGTCTAATCCAATTCAATGATTTATGCTAAGCTAGGCTATAAGTGCTCTATATAAGACTCAGAGTTTCTCAACCTCTATTTCCATCCAATGATGTGATTTCAACTTAACTGCAAAACTGCCATATTGCATAAAACATTTGCAAATAAAGCACCGTTTTCATCGAATTAGTCAAAAAGAACAAAATTGCTGCTTCCTGATAAAGAATATGAAAAAGAAAATGGAATTTGCTGTGGTGAGAGAAGCTCTGTTAAGAAAAAAATTACATAATGTTTTATGCTCATGCTGGAATTTATTCAGTTAATGTATTTCCATCATAGTTTTTGTATATTCTTATTATCAAATAAACTGTTTATCCTACAGTTGTGCACATACATTTTTATGTGCATTTTCAAAATGTATGTGCATCTTGTTTTTTCCATTAATGATTTTTTTTTGCAGATGGATGCAAGTCACACGAGTTAGTTTCTTCTGTTGAACAAACACACACAGATTTTCATGAATGTTGGTAAACAGCCCGTTGATAGTACCCATTCTGTTTTTTCCTAATATGGAGGTCAATGGTCACCATCCACTGTCTGGTTACCAACATTCATCAAAATCTCTTCTTTTGTATCCCTATTACTCTAGTTTAAATGTTACTTTTAGTTGAAATATTTTAATAACAAACATTTCACATCAACCCATTTCTTAAAGTGTCCCAATTTACAGTTGAAGTCAGAATTATTAGCCCCCCTGAATTATAAGCCCCCCTGTTTATTTTTTTCTCCAATTTCTGTTTAACGGAGAGCAGATTTTTTCAACACATTTCTAAACATAATAGTTTTAATAACTCATTTCTAATAACTGATTTATTTTACCTTTGCCATGATGACAGTAAATAATATTTGACTAGATATTTTTCAAGACACTTCTATACAGCTTAAAGTGACATTTAAAGGCTTTAAAGGCATTTAAAACTAGGTGAATTAGGTTAACTAGGCAGGATAGGGTAATTAGGCAAGTTTATGTATAACGATGGTTTGTTCTGTAGATTATTGAAAAAAATATAGCTTAAAGGGGCTAATAATTTTGACCTTAAAAAGTTTTTTAAAAAATTAAAAACTGCTTTTATTCTAGCCGAAATAAAACAAATAAGACTTTCTCCAGAAGAAAATAATATTATCAGACATACTGTGAAAATTACCTTGCTCTGTTAAACATCATTTAGGAAATATTTAAAGAATATTTAAGAAAAAAAAAAAGAATTTTAAGAAAAAAAAATATTAATAATTCTAATCATTCTGACATCAGCTGTAATTGTTCAAAGATTAATTCTTTACAAACACCTCCTCTGTCACTTTTTAATCCTCCTCCTCATGTCTTTATAAATATTTCCTGCCTCATTGTCTGTACAGTATATGAAAAGATTCATTTTGCAGTTTCAGTGAATGTGCAGTGTCACAAGAATAAATGTTTTGTCATAAATGTTTCTTCACAACCTGATGTTGACTACAGAAACCAATTAAAGTGTTTGGGGGTTTTTGTTTTTTAGCGTCATTATGTAAATGTGTTACAGATCAATTAGCAGGTGACAAACTGAAAACTAAGAGGCGACAAACTGAAATTACTGACAAAAACTATTGTTTCTATTAGGAGACAGTAAGTATGTTTACATGGACACCAATAATCCGATTTTAATGCGATTAATACAATACTCTGATTAAGAGTTTACCATGTAAACAGCAATTTTTGATTAATTATTTCTGATTAAGGTCATAATCGAACTAAACAGAAATCGGATTAAGACATGTGGAGTATGCCGATTTTAGTCACATTATTGAAGTGCAGCACAGACACCTTAATCAAACTATTAACTTTGTGAAGGACTTTTTGGCGCATTTTGAATGAGGATATTTTCAACACAGGCTCATTCTGAAAACGTAGTCCCATGGACGTTTCTGGAGACCGCGAATTATGTAGCAGGAGGTACGTATGGCTGCATTTTATTATTTAAACGAACGCTACGAGGCGGTATGACGCCGTTCCTTTTGGCGCTTACTGGCTGACCGCTTACCTCTGTGTGGAGGCCTTTCCCTCCGCAACCAGTTTGTCCCGTTAGCTTGTCATGTACGTCGGCGGACTTGAGATGCAGAGAGGAGTTGACCACGACGACGATGACCGGGTTTGAGTCTGGGGAAGAGCGGTTCCAGAAATCAGGTAAGACAAAAAACAGAATCCAAAAAAAATAAATAATTGAGTGAACAACAGGCTGAGTGTGTGGTAAAATCCGTAAACGTGGTAAAAATCAAACGAGGGCTTTTCTTTTTCTGGACGGCTTTTGTCAACAGTTGGTTGGGTTTAGTGAAGTATGTGGGTGGGTGGGTCAATCGGTAAAATTGGTTGGGTTTAGGGAAGGAGGAGGGTTGGGTCAGTCGATTGGCCGGTCGCCCAGTCAATCATTCAGTCAGACAGACAGACGGTAGGTCGACAACGGCCTCTGGTGGGTTTACACGAGAACAGCGAGGGTGTGAAGGGCACTCGCGAGAGACGTTTGATATAGGAAAAAGCACACACAGCGGCCTCTCGGGGATTCGCGAAAACAAAAACTGCAAAAATACGTACCTCCCGGGACGTATGTCGCGGTCTCCAGAAACTTCCACAGGACTACGTTTTCAGAATGAGCCTGGGTTGGATATTTCATACACACACAGCTGTTTGACACTATTCTCTGCACCTACCGAGTCAATGAAGGACCACAGACACCTGCATGGTAAAATGCTGAGGTTTTTTGCCCATATGGCATGCGGTATCAAATTCCATTAAAACAAAACTCCTCCAGCAGTTCATACTCGCATCCAATATCTCAGTTTGTCATGAGGGCATGCATCAAATGTTCCTGAATGAAAGTGAAAGTGCCAAACTGCCATTAAAGTCGACAAATTAAAAATGAAACTTTACAGGATTACAGGAAACTCCAGAAGAAACATGAATACTGTAGCATGGTAACTCGATGACGTTAATTGAATTATGTAAAACGGGATCATGAAAGGAACGTTCAAAAAGCAACTCATGTAAACACTAATAATATTGTCTTTTTCAGATTAAGACTAATAATTCGATTACTGATGTCCATGTAAGCGTAGTCAATAACTTTTTTTTTTGCTGTGCTCTTGAATCTTTAAAACTTAGGAGGTATTTTACGTTCTCAGCTAATGTAATGTACTGTGCATAAAAGATGACGTCTGAAAAATCACAATAGGGACAATCTACTTGCAAACCACTATACCTTTAACGTCCACAAAACATTGCTTTATAGCTTATAGCAGTCATCAAACTCAAATAGATGGTCTTGCTTAGATTCTGCTTGAAATGTGTGTGGGATGCTTGATTATGTAGAACTCTCTCAGAGAGCCTCAGGAGATTTAACCAGACATCCCTCAAAAACGCAGAGGTTTCGGATCGGCAAAGGAGTGCCACTCGCAGACTAAAAAACATTGCTGGCATAGCTGTATAATTGCTTTTGATGCTAAAGAGATTGTAAACATGTGCCTGTCGATCCTCACATAGACAAGTTTCTGAGAAAATAGATTACTTTGAGCAAATGATCCTCACCTGCAAGCAGTGGCATAATATTTGTGGATTTCCATGGCTACTCTTTTAAGAGCGCATGCACTCAAAGAAAGCAAAGTGAAAGTTAGACGTTCATTCTTCGAGGCTTGTGTGTCATGTACCACTTATGACAATTCAGGGTTGAGTTTGCTCTTTCTTGTGAACTGGATCATAAATGCTCGAATGAAACCTTGAAACCATTAATACATCTCAGTCGAGGCTCAGTTGGCATGGTGATTGCTGGCATTTCAAGTGACAAATGGAGATCTATAGGCTCTTATGTAAGTGTTTGATAGACTCCCACAAGTATGATAGAAATCGTAGCAACCCAGCTTTCACTTTTAGAGCCATTTAGTGTGTGTGAGGTAAGAGGTGTTTACTTGTTTGTTGGGCAACATCTTGGCACGCAGCAGCACATTCAGGTAGGGTGTAGATGTCTATTCACTGCTCATAAGCCTTTAATTTATACGGCCCTCATTCTTCCAAATCAAATAAAAGTTTGATTGCCTGCTTTCTGTGTTGTTGGAGATCCAGTAAGGAATTTTAGGGAGTTGTGCGGGATTGTCTAGGCCTGTATTTTCATGTTTACTCATTGAGTCTGTGATTAATAAGGATATCCGGGAAGTTAAAAAAGTAATACAATGACATGTTTTATATAATATGAAAAGATACTAATCTACTGATGTAACAGAAGTTTCCCCTTCCTGCAATTTCCTGGAACATTGTGATTTTATTGATAAAGGATTGCAAAAACAATACAATAAAACCTGATAATTAAAAGGAATTTAAATAAATACATCAGAAATTAGTAGAAAGAAACCCTATTTAAATATATCATTATATGAAATGAAAACATATAACAGGGGTGCCCAAACTGGGTTCTGGAGGGCTGGTGTTCTGCATTTTGTAGTTCCAACCCCAATGAAGCACACCTGAACCAGCTAATCAAGCTCTTTCCAGATATACTAGAAACTTCCAGGCAAGCTGGAGCTAAATTATGCAGGACACTGGCCCTCCAGGAACGAGTTTAGGCACCCCTGATATATAACATGTAATATAATAATTACCAATATTAACACCATTGGAATGAATGTGAATTAAATTTATTGGATCTTAGAACTCATAATGGCTCAGAAACTATCCAGATTTGTGAAACCTGTACATATGCAATGGTTTGTCAGTAGGCTTACATATAAATGTCCTAGAATTGTGTGAGATGTGGGGAAAGACTTTTTTTACGCTGATATAGCTTCAAAAACCAACCCAGGCTCATTGTGAAAATGTACCAATATATATATATTTCTAGAGAGAAACACCTTCACCTTCCTCTCTCCCTAAACCCAACCAATAGTGTTTTGAAAAGCAGCAATTGACCCGCCCACCCACTTCTCTAAACCCAACCGACAGTTTTAGCAAGAATCCAGAAAAAGAAAAGTCCTGATTTTTACCATGTTTTCATATTTAACCACATTTTCACTCTGTTATTTACTGGAACCTTTCTTTGCTGGACTCAAACCTCATTGTCGTGGTCAACTCCTCTCTGCATCTCAAGTTTGTCGATGTACATGGCGAGCTACTGACAAACTGGTCACAGCGGGAAAGCCGTCCATACGGAGGTAATCGGTCAGCTAGTAAGTGCGAAAAGGAACAGCATCATGCCGCCCCGAGGCATTTGTTTTAAAGATGAAATGCAGCCATACGGAATTCTGGCTACAAAATTCGCAATCTCCAGAAATGTATAGTGGTACGTTTTCAGAATGAGCCTCAAAAACTATAAACAATGCTTTTTTTGACACATAAAAAAAATACCCAGGCCCAAAGCAACCTAAATGTGAAATATGCAACTATTAAAAAAAATATTTGCTTCCTAAAAAATGTTTAGTTTTTAGACATTGTAATATATCTCTTCAGTCTCAAAACAGACCTGAATGTGTTCATCTGGTGACCCCTGATGAATAAAACACTAAGCCGAAGTTCAAGAGTTTACACTTAGCTGATGATTTAATATAAGCTTGTTTGGCATGCTGTCCCGGGAGAGAGCCCTGAGCTTAAGGGATCCTCGAGCCCAGGGCTCCCTTCCGTTTGTAGAGCGAGAGGGGAGCTTAAGCTTAGGTAGATCTGAAACTCCCCAGCTGCGGTAGCTAAGGAAACACTTGAGGAGGAAGGGAGTTAGACAGTTGTATCCATTGCTTAGTCTGTTGTAAATTAAGTATATCTTTGCGGGTGGGAGGAAACCAGAGGACCCGGGGGAAACCCACGCGGACACAGGGAGAATATACAAACTCCGCATAGAAACACCCACCATCCTGGCGAGGACCAGGACTGGGAGTGTTCTTTCTAGGGGGCAACAGTGCTAACCACTGGGCCGCCGTGCCACCCGATCTATGAAAAGGAAGAGAAGGGGGAGGAAAGGAGGGGGTTTCTTCCATATGAAGATAACTGTGTACTGAAACTGTGGTTATTTATAGTCAATGGGGAATCATATGATTGGGAGATCATGATTAGTTAATGCGAGACCAGCTGTGGTAAATCATAAGCACGTGATCCTCTCGAAATTAGTTTATGAATAAACTTCACGAAAATGAATGAATGAATGAATAATATTATGCTAGGTACAATATTTCCTGTTGACTGGATTTTAACTATTATGCACTTTCTTTTAATTAAAATAAATATTTCACTCAGTTTGTACTTACGTAAATTATTTCAGCAGCAAATACTCTTTTCAAACATTTGCTACAGTAATAAGTACATTTAAAGTTTGTTTCTTTTTACCGAGGGATGAATTGTTGTTGTTTTTTTTTTGTTAATTTAATAATACATATGGACAAATCAAGTGTCATGTAATCAACCAATATGAAATATGCTTTATTTTACCAATCATTTCAAAATCCTTGTAGGTCAGTCCCCACATTATCTTGTCTCCCAGGTTTTCTCTGCATTTACGTATATGTCCAATGTACCATGAAGAACATGTGACATATATAAGTGTCTACTGAGGCATGAAACTACTGAATCATTTATCCCTCCCACTGCAGGTTTCCACAACCATTTAGCAGATGCTTCCATCCAAAACGACAGTTTGCAGATTGCAGGCACGGTCCCTTAAGAGTTCCTTGCTTAAGGGCACATTTTGGGATCTCAGACACTCTCCAGTTACACGATCACCTTTATACTTGGGACACAGTCTACTGTACCCATAGAGAAAACACTAAATCATTCATGTCCCACATTATGCTGTATCATGGCCCATTGGATGCCATGAATTTTGAAGCTGCTGAAAAACACGGCACTTATGCAACAAAGCTCAAGTTTGATTTTTATCCCTCAGAGGCAATATAATTCCTCTCGGGTGGAGTATTGTAGAAATGCTGATGGTGAAATCATGCATCGGCATGCCTGGCCTGTAAAGAGAGAGTGATGCCAGTATATGAGCAGCGATTAGGAAAGAGAGTAACGACAGCGTGATCCTTTGCTCTTATCACTGGATTTTCAAGCAGATAAGGCCTCTGCATTCACCCGGACATTAGTAATGATGAAGTGAGTCTTCAGTCCTTTATGTTAGCCGTCTTCAAATTGCTCATCCATCAAGAGCTCTCTACAAGCAGGACGAGGCTCTTTGAAAACCCTTACTGTTTATGAGCGTAAGTAGATATTGATGAAATGCTGCTTTTAAAAGGGACAGTTCAACCTTAAATGAACGTTCTGTCATCGCGTAGTTACCCTCGTGTTGATAAAAACCTTCTGTGGAACACAATAAGAGAGATGTTTTGGTAACATGGAAGCACTTTGCTTTTGATGGTCTGTATTTTATATTTTGTTAGAATCAACAGTCAACTCATTTGAGTAACTCTGGTCTTAACCTTACAGCCCACGAATACCTCTAATTAGAGTTACTTGATAAATTATTATAAAATTCCAATATATATTTATTTAATTTCATTTACAATTTATTTAATTCCACGTAACTTTAAATTTTTTTTTAAGTTAAACCAGTTTAACTGTAACATACAGTAAGTAACAAAATCATACGCTCACTGCTCCAACTGCTCGTTAACGCAATTTTCAACCAATCACATGGCAGCAACTCAATGCATTTAGGCATGTAGACATGGTCAAGACGATCTGCTGCAGTTCAAACCGAGCATCAGAATGGGGAAGAAAGGTGATTTAAGTGACTTTAAACAAGTCATGGTTGTTGGTGCCAGACGGGCTCGTCTGAGTATTTCAGAAACTGCTGATCTACTGGGATTTTCACGCACAACCATATTTGGGTTTACAGAGATTGTCTGAAAAAAGAGAAATTATCCAGTGAGCGGCAGTTCTGTGGGCGCAAATGCCTTGTTGATACCAGAGGTCAAAGGAGAAAGGCAAACTGGTTCCAGCTAATAGAAAGGCAAGAGAATCTCAAATAACCACTCGTTATAACCGAGGTATGCAGAAGAGCATCTCTGAATGCACAACCAGTCGATCCTTGAGGCAGATGAGATACATCAACAGTAGACCACACCAGGTGCCACTTCTGCCAGCTAAGAACAGGAAACCGAGGCTACAATTTGCACAGGCTCACCAAAATTGGACAATAGAACATTGGAAAAACATTGCCTGGTCTGATGAGTCTTCATTTTTTACTGCAACATTCGGATGGTAGGGTCAGACTTTTGTGTCAACAGTATGAAAGCATGGATCCATCCTGTCCTGTATCAACTATTCAGGCTGGTGGTGGTGGTGGTGTAATGGTGTGGGGGATATTATCTTGACACACTTTGGGCTCATTAGCACCAATTTAGCATCATGTCAACGCCACAGCCTACCTGTGTATTGTTGCTGACCATATCCATCCCTTTATGACCACAGTGTACCCATCTTCTGATGGCTACTTCCAGCAGGATAACACACCATGTCATAAAGCGCGAATCATCTCAGACTGGTTTATTAAACATGACAGTGACTTCACTGTACTCAAATGGCCTCTACAGTCACCAGTTCTTAATCCAATAGAGCACCTTTGGGATGTGGTGGAACGGGAGATTCGCATCATGGATGTGCAGCTGACAAATCTGCAGCAACTGCGTGATATTATCATGTCAATATGGACCAAAATCTCTGAAGAATATTTCCAGTACCTTGTTGAATCTATGGATTAAGGCAGTTCTGAAAGCAAAACGGGGTTCAACCTGGTACTAGTAAGGTGTACCTAATAAAGCGGCCGGTGAGTGTACATTGTCATGACTTTTTGATCATATAATTTTTTACAGCATGATAACAAATATAGAATAATTAATGTTAATAGACTGAGGTTTATTGAAAAGTTTATTTATTTTGTTTAAATAATGTTAAAATTAAAGTAATTAAAATTAGTTAATGCTTTTAAAGTACCCATATTGTCATGTTTAGTTCATGTAATGTTAACAAACAAGTATTTTAGTGGTTTTTGACTCAAACTGTATGACATTAGTGGAGTTTTAAAACTCCAACCTTCACAATTTAAACGAAAAATGACCCCAAGAGAAAGTTCTCTGCAATATTGTCATTTGTGTGTCACTTATTTTCATTTTTGGGTGAACTCAAAGTGTTTCATGAAATTTTTATAGCACTGATGGAGCCAGACTACAGCGCCAATGGCTGCTATACCACTGTATATATAGACAGATAGTCATACCACAGCAAAAGAAGCACTTAAACTCCAGATTTACCACCATGTGCTTCTTATTAAGCCTCACAAACTGTGGTGCCACTCAGTTAAAAGCCCAGCCAATTGTGTTTGCTTTCTTCAAGTATATGTTAGTCATGTCAAGGTAGAAAGTAAAGCGATCAGAAGGCAAGCCTGAGCCTCAAGGCCTGTGGTTTAGTAGATGACGGTGAGGGCGCAGCGGCTGCGGTGGAGCTGACGCGTGCCGGTCCTGTGCAGGGCGTGTAGGCATTGTGTTGGCACACCCTCTGTCTCTCTCTCATTCTCTCTCTCTCTCTCACGTCAGCCTGGCCTGTCTCTACAGGAGCAAGAAAACACCCGATGGCTCCATTTGAGTCTCCATTCACTCAGCAAATACAGTACAGTTCTGTATGCCCTCGGGTGGAGAAAACATGCTTACCTGCTACTGCTTTACTGATAACTGATAAGATGTGGAGGAAACATTGTGTGTGTGGTATCAAATTAACTTAATCAACAATATAACATATACTCATTTAGTTTTTTTAAGTTTCTTCCGCTCACCAAAGCACAGTTTATTACATAAAAAAAAATATTATTATTAAATATTATTTGGCGACGCAGTGGTGCAGTAGGTAGTGCTGTCGCCTCACATCAAAGAAGTTCGCTGGGTCGAGCCTCGGCTGGGTCAGTTGGCGTTTCTGTGTGGAGTTTGCATGTTCTCCCTGCTTTCGCATGGGTTTCCTCCGGGTGCTCCGGTTTCCCCCACAGCCCAAAGACATGCGGGACAGGTGAATTGGGTAGGCCAAATTGTCCGTAGTGTATGTGTGTGTATGAAGGTTTCCCAGATATGGGTTGCAGCTGGAAGGGCATCAGCTGCGTAAAACATATGCTGGATAAGTTGGTGGTTCATTCCACTGTGGCGACTCCAGATAAATAAAGGGACTAAGCCGAAAAGAAAATGAATGAATGAATATTATTTGAATTCACAATAACTGTTTTCTATTTTAATATAGTTTATGATGCAAATTTCAACATCATTACTTTAGTCTTGTGCATCATGTAATGCTTTAGTAATTCCGTTTTTATTTTGTTGTTCAGTTAATTTCTTATTATTATCAGTGTTAAAAATGGTTTTGGTGATTAATATATTCCTGGAAACCATAATACTATACCTTTAAAAAAATATCATTCAAAAAACGGGTTCAAAAGGGTAATTAAAGGAATATTTTATGCTTTAAGGACTCAAATCAAAGTGACAGTAAAGATATTTATGTGACAACACATGACATATTTTATCTCAAATAAATGCTGTTGTTTTCAAATTCTGTTTCAAAGACTGTATAATGGTTTTAGTCAAGGACGTCATCCTTTTATGACTAAGCAACAGTGATAATTAATCATAACAGAGCCGGAAATCACTAATAAAAATGATTTATGAAGGATCATGTGCTGAAAATATAACTTTCGGTCACATAAATAAATACTATTTTGAAATATGTGAAGAAAATTGGTCACACTTTATTTTGATGGTCCATTTGTTGACTTTAAGTTACATTGCATTTACATGCCAACTAATTTTTCATTAGATTATAAGTAGACTGTTAGGTTGGGGTTAGGGTTAGTGTAAATTGACATGCACGGTACTTGCAAAGTTTCTTATAGTCAGTTAAATGTCTGTTGGAGGAGCATATCAACAGATATTAAGCAGACAGTCTGCTAATACTCAAATGGACCATCAAAATAAAGTGTTAGCAGAAAAATACATATAATTTCACTACTAAAATAGTATTTACTATGTTACTATTTTGGTGTATTTCTGTTGAAACAAACATCTTTGAAAAACTATATCTGAATGATCTCAAACTTTGTAGGTAGTGTAGGATAATTAGCATTACAGTTGAATTGTATTTAGTGTGTGGATTTAGGGGTGTGGTTGATTAAATGTCTGGTTACTTCTCACATTTATTTGCTAAGAGCTTTTTGTGAAGTTGCTCCCCTGAGGAAGCATGTCCCAGATTTGAAAGTTAACTTGTTGGAAGAGAGACACTGCTGGTGAACAGAGCTGTTTGTTGTGTTTTGATGCCCTCTTCAGTTCATGCAGAGATTGCAGATCAATATTATAATCTTTTTTTTAACACTGAAGTCAAACGTCTTATAGTATGTTGCTGCACAGGTAAAATAAGAAATGTATCTTTTGATTTGTCTTTTATACCAAAAATAATTCATTCATTTTCTTTTCGGCTTAGTCCCTTTATTAATCAGGGGTCACCACAGCAGAATGAACCACCAACTTATCCAGCATATGTTGTACGCAGCGGATGCCCTTCCAGCTGCAACCCAACACTGGGAAACACCCATACACTCATACATTCACACACATACACCACGGCCAATTTAGTTTACTCAATTCACCTGTACCGCATGTCTTTGGACTGTGGGGGAAACCAGAGCACCCAGAGGAAACCCATGCGAACACATTGAGAACATGCATACTCCACACAGAAATGTCAACTGACCCAGCTCGAACCAGTGACCTTCTTGCTGTGAGGCGATCGTGCTACCCACAGTGCCACCGTGACGCCTGCCAAACATAATTTCAATATTAAATAAAGATCAAGTTCTATGAATAAATTTTGAACTTTAAACATATCAAAAAATGTATGATTGGGGATGTGCATTGCTAACAACTTAATTTGTATACCTTTAAAGGTGATTTTATCCATATTTTGATTTTCAAATAGTTGTATCTCAACCATATATTGCCCTATACTAAAAAAAAAAAAAACAATATTAATGGAAAGCTTATTTATTAATCTTTAAGATTACATATCTATATTCAGATGGTATAAACCTCATTTAAAAAAAAAAGTTCAATTATGACTGGTTTTGTGATCTGGGGACACGAATTACAGCTATTAACTATTCGAGTAATATTTTAGAGAGAGATATTGAGTGGGGAAAATTGATGTTCCTAGTGACTAAATAACAATTAGCTGAAGCTGAGTACATGTTTTAGTTTACACACATACACATTCTGTTTTTGTACACAAATCATACATTACACAAAACATCATTATATTATATACATTTAATTTGCACTAATGATCTAAAAAAATTAGCAGGAATGTACGAGAAATTTTAGTCTTAATATTTGGAAAATAAATCTTGAGAATTAAAATATAGTATTAATAAAGGCATCCGCTGTGTATAACAATTGAATTGAGTAATAGGCGGTCCATCCCACTGTGTAAAAAAAAAGTGAGTACGTGAGTGGATCTACAGGCATCTGAATCACAGGGTGTCATACTGTAAGTCTGTCACACCTTCCAGGGCCAGACTAATCTTGGACCTTTTTTTTTTTGCTATTTCTGTGCAAAATTTTGTTAAAAATAAAAAAATAAATAAATCTGTGGAATGATTTTTAGAGCAAAACAAATGAACAACTTAATAACACTTAATAACAAATAAAACAGTAAATAAATTACTTTTTAACGTTTTTATTTAAGGTCAAATTCAGTAAATTATGACCAATTGTTTGGTAAACAAAGTCACAGTAGGTCTTACATATAATACATCCACACCTACATACAAAAACATAGAACATATTACTTTACAAATTATTATTCAATGTAACAAATAATTACACAAATCTGAATAATACAATTTATAAATGTAAGACCTTCCCAGAAAAATATAGTTTGTTTTATTATGTCCTGATACCAAAAAAAAAACATGAAATTCAATAGGGTGCTCTAGTTTTTTCTTAAATGACTGTGTATTTTTTATAGATTTTATTTATTTATTTATTTATTTATTTATTTATTTATTTATTTATTTATTTATTTATTTATTTATTTATTTATTTATTATTATTATTATTATTATTATTATTATTATTGGTACAATATTTAGTCTTTTCTCAATTTCTTTGAAATGTCTATAGTCATTATCTGCAGTTAAGCAGAACAATGAATTGGTGAGTAAGATACAATCATATTGAAAACATTCAAAAGCCCATATTATATTCATAGCACAGATTGTCAATAAATGTTTATGTTTTGTGAAATATGCTGGTTATTAAATGTAGTAGGCGCCATGTTGTCAGAAGAGGGCGCTATTGTGCTACTCGTCCACGTGTTCTCTTTAAACTGTCGGGTTTTTATTTTATTTTATTTTGAACATACTTTTTAAAGACTGTTTCATTTTTTATAATGATGCATGTTTTATTGACTGCAACAATTTGAGTTTTGCTTATATCATGTTACAGCACTCTCTTCACCAAAAAAAACCATCTCCGTGTGAATTTGCGGTTGTCCTGACAGTTTTTTGGCTTATTTTTGTAACATGAGCTTTACATTAATAATAAAACATGGTGGAACAAGTGAGTGCCATCGCCATAAAGTCTGGTACACAAATAATTCATTTTGGCCATGAACTGCCCTGTTCACAGAAAACAGCTGCCAACCAAATTGTGAAGAAAAAAAAAACATAATTCATGTGACATTTAGGTGTCGGTTTATCTGAATGTGATGATTCAGCTATGGTAAACCAGTAGAGTGGATGCTTATTTAAATAATGACTCACCAGTCTCAATGACAGGTTATAAAGATAACCAAAAAATAAGTGGAGAAAGTGCATGCATAGACTTTTGTCCACCCAAAATTAGAATCGGATTATAATTGAGAAACACGACTAGACCTGTTATGTAGTGTCATGGCCTGCTATATATAATTCACTACTGTACCTTTCACTGTAGCCCCTCTCTTTACTTTAGTCCTTACACTCAATTTGCTATATGAATGAATATAAATGTGTTGTATGTAAATGTATAAAAATACTGCCCTTTTTGTATAATTTCTCTTTACAAACAAAACAAAAAGACATAGATAAATATACACGTGAATATTAAAAACAGACTTTTGTTATTACTCATTTCTAAATACAAAAAAAAAAAAAACTGACTTCAGCTGACTTAAAACTGCACAATGCCTGAGTAGGTGCTACATAAATTTGCATTTATATAATGATCTTTAAAAAGTATTTTAAATACTATGTTCCATATACACTCACAAGTCACTTTGTAAGGTACACTTTACTAGTAGTACCGGGTTGGACCCCGTTTTAACTTCAGAACTGCCTAAGTCCTTCGTGGCACAGATTCAACAAGGTACTAGAAATATTCCTCAGAAATTTTGGTTCATATTGACATGATAGCATCACACAGTTGCTGCAGATTTGTCAGCTGCACATCCATAATGCGAATCTCCCGTTTCACCACATGCCAAAGGTGCTCTATTAGATTGAGAACTGGTGATTCTGTAGGCCAATTGAGTACAGTGAACTCTGTACAGTGAAACTGTCATGTTCAAGAAACCAGTCTGAGATAGATGATTCATGCTTTATGACATGGCGCATTATCCTGTTGAAAGTACCCATCAGAAGATGGGTACACTGTGTGAATTGTAGCCTCAATTTCCTGTTCTTAGCTGACAGAATTGGCACCCGGAGTGGTCCTCTGCTGCTGTAGCCCATCCGCCTCAAGGTTCAACATGTTGTGCGTTCAGAGATGCTCTTCTGCATACCTCGGTTGTAACGTGTGGTTATTTGAATTACTGTTGCCTTTTTATCAGCTGGAACCAGTCTGGCCATTCTCCTATGACCTCTGGCATCAACAAGGCATTGATTACATCCAGTGATTATATCTCACTGGATATTTTCTCTTTTTCAGACCATTCTCTGTAAACCCTAGACATGGTTGTGCTTGAAAATCCCAGTAGATCAACAGTTTCTAAAATACTCAGACCAGCCCGTCTGGCACCAACAACCATGCCACATTCAAAGTCACTTAAATCACCTTACTTCCCCATTCTGATGCTCGGTTTGAACTGCAGCAGATCGTCTTGACCATGTCTACATGGCTAAATGCATTAAGTTGCTGCCATGTGATTGGCTGATTAGAAATTTGCATTAATGAGCAGTTGTGTCTAATAAAGTGGACTATTATGAGGAAACCCATTAAAAGTGTGTTATGAGGTTGTCCAATAAGAGCGCGTTATGAGGACGTCCAATAAGAGTGTGTTATGAGGATGTCCAATAAGAGCGTGATATAAGGACGTTCAATAAGAGTGTGTTATGAAGGTGTTCAATAAGAATGTGATATAAGGACGTCTAATAAGAGTGTGTTATGAGAGCGTTCAATAAGAACGTGATATAAGGACGTCCAATAAGCGTGTGTTATGAGGGTGTTCAATAAGTGTGTGTTATGAAGATGTCCATTAAGAGTGTGTTATGAGGATGATCAATAAGAGCGTGATATGAGAACGTCCAAGAAGAGTGTGTTATGAGGGTGTTCAATAAGTGTGTGTTATGAAGATGTCCATTAAGAGTGTTATGAGGACTTTCAATAAGTGTCCAATAAAAGTGTGTTATGAAGATGTCCAATAAGAATCTTGTAATAAGTGTGTCCAATAAGTGTGTGATGAGGATGTCCAAAATGAGTGTGATATGAGGGTGTCCAATAAGCATTCAATAAGAGTGTGTTATGAGGACAATCCAATAAGTGTTTTCAATAAGAGTGTGTTATAAGGACGTTCAATAAGTCCAATAAGTGTGTTTTATGAAGATGTCCATTAAGAATGTGTTATGAGGACGTTCAATAATTGTCCAATAAGAATGTTGTTATAAGTGTGTCCAGTAAGAATGTGTGATGAGGATGTCCAATAAAAGTGTATTATAAGGACAATCCAATAAGTGTTTCCAATAAGTGTGTGTTATGAAAATGACCATTAAGAGTGTGTTATGAGGACGTTTAATAAGTGTCCAATAAGTGTGTGTTATGAAAATGTCCATTAAGAGTGTGTTATGAGGACGTTCAATAATTGTCCAATAAGAATGTTGTTACAAGTGTGTCCAGTAAGAATGTGTGATGAGGATGTCTAGTAAGAGTGTGTGATGAGAATGCCCAATAAGAGTGTGTTATGAGGATGTCCTATAAGAGTGTGTTATGAGGACATTCAATAAGTGTGTCCAATAGGAGTGTGTGATGAGGGTGTCCAATAAGCATTCAATAAGAGTGTGTTATGAGGACAATTCAATAAGTGTTTCCAATAAGAGTGTGTTATGAGGATGTCCAAAAAGTGTGTGTTATAAGGACGTTCAATAATTGTCCAATAAGTGTGTGTTTTGAAGATGTCCATTAAGAGTGTGTTATGAGGACGTTCAATAAGTGTCCAATAAGAATGTTGTTATAAGTGTGTCCAGTAAGAATATGTGATGAGGATGTCCTATAAGAGTGTGTTATGAGGACATTCAATAAGTGTGTCCAATAGGAGTGCGTGATGAGGATGTCCAAGATGAGTGTGTTATGAGGGTGTCCAATAAGAGTGTGTTATGAGGATGTCCAAAAAGAGTGTGTTATAAGAACGTTCAATAAGTGTCCAATAAGTGTGTGTTATGAAGATGTCAAATAAGAGTGTGTTATGAGGGTGTCCAATAAGCATTTAATAGGAGTGTGTAATAAGGACAATCCAATAAGTGTTTCTAATAAGAGTGTGTTATGAGGATGTCCAAAAAGAGTGTGTTATAAGCACGTTCAATAAGTGTCCAATAAGTGTGTTTTATGAAGATGTCCATTAAGAATGTGTTATGAGGACGTTCAATAATTGTCCAATAAGAATGTTGTTATAAGTGTGTCCAGTAGGAGTGTGTTTTGAGGCTGTCCAATAAGACTGTGTTATGTGGATGTCCTATAAGAAAGTGCTATGAGGACATTCAATAAGTGTGTCCAAGAAGAGTGTGTTATGTGGATGTCCAATAAGAATGTGTTATAATGACTTCCAATAAGTGTCCAATAAGAGTGTGTTATGAGGACATCCAATAAGAATTTGTTATGAGGATGTCCAATAAGAGTGTGTTTTGAGGATGTCCAATAAGAGTTTGTTATGAGGACTTCCAATAAGTGTCCAATAAGAGTGTGTTATGAGGACATCCAATAAGAATTTGTTATGAAGATGTCCAATAAGAGTGTTGTAACATTCAATAAGTGTTTCCAAGAAGAGTGTGTTAGGATGACCAATAAGAATGTGTTATGATGACTTCCAATAAGTGTCCAATAAGAGTGTGTTATGAGGACATCCAATAAGAATTTGTTATGAGGATGTCCAATAAGAGTGTGTGATAAGGATGTCCAAGATGAGTGTGTTATGAGGGCGTCCAATAAGCATTCAATAGGAGTGTGTTATGAGAAACAATCCAATAAGTGTTTACAATGAGAGTGTGTTATGAGGATGTCCAATAACTGTGTGTTATGAGGACGTTCAATAATTGTCCAATAAGAATATTGTTATAAGTGTGTCCAGTAAGAGTGTGTGATTAGGATGTTCAATATGAGCGTGTTATGAGGATGTCCAAGAAGAGTGTGTTATGTGGATGTCCTATAAGAGTGTGTTATGAGGACATTCAACAAGTGTGTCCAAGAAGAGGGTGTTATGAGGATGTCCAATAGAATTGGGTTATGAGGACTTCCAATAAGTGTCCTATAAGAGTGTGTTAATGGATGTTCATTAGGAGTGTTTTATGAGGACGTACAATAAGAGTGTTATGAGGATGTCTGGTAAGTGTCCAATAAGAGTGTTGTAATAAGTGTGTCCAATAAGAGTGTGTAAATGGATGTTCATTAGGAGTGTTTTATGAGGATGTACACTAAGAGTGTTATGAGGACGTCTGGTAAGTGTCCAATAAGAGTGTTGTAATAAGTGTGTCCAATAAGAGTGTGTAAATGGATGTTCATTAGGAGTGTTTTATGAGGATGTACAATAAGAGTGTTATGAGGACGTCTGGTAAGTGTCCAATAAGAGTGTTATGAGGACGTCCAATAAGAGTCTGTTATGAGGATGTACAATAAGAGTGTGTTATGAGGATGTACAAAAGGAGTGTGTTATGAAGATGTACAATAAGAGTGTGATATGAGTATGTCCAATACGAGCATGTTATGAGGATCTTTAAATTAAGCGTTCAATAAGTTTGTTAAGAGGAAGTCCAATAATAGTGTGCTATGAGGAACAAAAACATGAGTGTCCAATAAAAGTGTGTTATGAGGACATCCAATAAGTGTGCATCATGAGGATGTCCAATAGCAGTGTCCAATAATGAGGATGTCCCGTTCCCTAAGGCTAAATCCTGTCTGCTGCTGCATCATCCTTGACCTTTATCATGTTCTTCTCCACTCATGTGAAACATAGAGTGATTTGCTGATATTAGTTTGGTCCAAAGTAAATAATAAATCCTAATCTGAGACATCGAATTCAAAATTATGGCTTTCATTGTATTTATTAATCTGTTTCTGTGACTTTAATGGTTTTCCCAAATCAAAAAAGCTACTCCCACGTCACAGCGTGTACCAGTGGAGAATGTGAAGCACGACTTGGCAATAAATCCGGCTGTCTCGCTGGAAGAAATCAGGCCCTCAGAGGAGCCCAAGCCTGCCTCACAATATTGCTTCATGTTTTCCTGTCTGTCAGCACCACTTCTTTGACAACTTTTTTGATTATATATTTTTTTGCTGTAATAAATATCTCATGCTTTGAGTTGCTCTGACATTAAATGATTGCCAGCACTGACCTTTTTATTAATGAATGTGTGTGAGACAGAATATCTAATCTGCTTGTGCATATCAGTGCACACTGATGGAGAAATGACTATGACTATTGAATGAATTAATATTGACCTTTTGAAAAAGTCATTTTATCTTGTTTTATCATTGCTATTTAATTCCATTATTATTATTATTATTATTATTATTATTATTATTATTATTATTATTATTATTATTATTATTATTAGTGGGGTTTGCCTTTAGGCAAAGTTCACTATTGTTATTCACAATACTTATTATTAGTGGGGTTTGCCTTTAGGCAAAGTTCACTATTGTTATTCACAATACTTATTATTAGTGGGGTTTGCCTTTAGGCAAAGTTCACTATTGTTATTCACAATACTTATTATTAGTGGGGTTTGCCTTTAGGCAAAGTTCACTATTGTTATTCTCCATACTTATTATTCTTCTTCTTCTTCTTCTTCTTCCGCTTCCGTACAAAATTTCGGCGCGTAACTCGCCCCGCAGTTTTTGTCCCAGACCCTTGAAAGTGGGGTCAAATCGTCCGGTTTTATCGGGAATGGTGTGCTATGACTTTTGTAAGGGGTGGGGGGTTTTTTGGCCCCGCAGGGGCCAAAAAACCCCCCCCAAAAACGCATTGACTTAACATTACGCCCAACTTTGACGCATTATAGCGCCAAGGGTGAATTTCGTAGAAATATGGGATTCACAACATCTGTAGGGGGTTGCAGCCTAAGTGAGAACATACCCCGCAAGGGCGTATAAGTTGTACCCCTGGGGTGCTAGGACGTCCCAAAGTGGTCCCATTGACTTAACATGGGCCCATTGACTCCCATTCATTTTCTAGCACCCCGCTCCCCTCACAAAACTCCCCGCATTGCGGAGCCAACTGTGAATTTCGTAGAACCATGGAATTTACCACATCTCGAAAGGGTTGCAGCCTGAGTCAGAACATACCCCAAAAGGGGGTAAATGTTGTACCCCTGGGGGGCTAGGGGGTCCCAAATCTCCCATTGACTTAACATGGAGCCGAATTTTGACGAATCACTGCGCCGAGTGTGAATTTCATAGACATATGGGATTCACAACATCTGTAGGGGGTTGCAGCCTAAGTGGGAACATACCCCGAAAGGGGCTATAAGTTGTACCCCTGGGGTGCTAGGACGTCCCAAAGTGGTCCCCATTGACTTAACATTGCCATTGACTCCCATTCATTACATTGACTCCCATTATAAATGTCACATGTCAATCACATTACATAGCAGTGTCATATAGACTTGGGGGTGGGCTTATTTGACTCAGGCAACCAACCAGCAACTCAATATGATAATGACGCTCACAAGCCACGCCCCCAAACTGATCCCATAGACTGCCATTATAACTGGCCTACATGCATATCTTTACATAGCAGTGTTCTATTGACTTGGGGGTTGGCTCATTTGACTCAGGCAACCAATCAGCATCTCAATATGATAATGAAGCTCGCAAGCCACGCCCCCCAAACCATTTAAAGACCCCTAATAACTGCCTCATTGACTTAACATGGGGTGGGACGTCCCATTGCTGATCCCATTGACTTCCATTATAAATGTCACACATCAATAACATTACATAGGAGTGTCATAGAGACATGGGGGTGGGCTCATTTGACTCAGGCAACCAATCAGCATCTCAATATGATAATGAAGCTCACAAGCCACGCCCACAAACTGATCCCATAGACTTCTATTAAAAAAGGGCTAGATGCATATCTTTGCATAGCAGTGTCCTACTGACTTGGGGGTTGGCTCATTTGACTCAGACAACCAATGAGCATCTCAATATGATAATGAAGCTCACAGGCCACGCCCCCAAACAGATCCTATAGACTGCCATTATAACTGGCCTACATGCATATCTTTGCAAAGCAGTGTCCTATTGACTTGGGGGTTGGCTCATTTGACTCAGACAACCAATGAGCATCTCAATATGATAATGAAGCTCACAGGCCACGCCCCCAAACTGATCCCATAGACTGCCATTATAATAGGCTTTGATGCATATCTTTGCATAGCAGTGTCCTATTGACTTGGGGGTTGGCTCATTTGACTCAGACAACCAATGAGCATCTCATTATGATAATGTAGCTGTTAGGCCACGCCCCCAAACTGATCCCATAGACTGCCATTATAACTGGCCTACATGCATATCTTTGCATAGCCGTGTCCTATTGACTTGGGGGTTGGCTCATTTGACTTAGGCAACCAACCACACCCAACTTCACTCTGTAACCACGCCCATGGCAACAAAACAGAGTACCCTAGCAACCATTTATCAACAGCTGTATCTCAGCATCAGAACATCGTAGAGACATGGGGATTGGCTCGTTTGGCTCATGCTAGCAAACGGAACTTCCTATATGCTACACATGCTAGCAGTGACTAGCTACATGCTAATATTGACTAGCCAAGTGCTGTAACTTGCTAGAAATGCTTACTAGGTACAAACAAATGACCAAGCATGTATGTGAGGCTTGCCTAGTAACAACCTAGGGTACCCTAGCAACTGCCTAGCAACCACCCAAATTACCCTAGCAACCGCCTAGCAACCACCTAGCAACCGCCTAGTAATGCCTCAGTAAGTGCCTAGCGACCACTCAGGACACCCTAGCAACACCCTAGCAACGCCTTAGCAACCACTCAGATTACCCTAGCAACCACCTAGCAACACCTTAGCAACCACCTAGCAACCACTTAGGACACCCTAGCAACACCTTAGCAACCACCTAGCAACCACTTAGGACACCCTAGCAACCGCCTAGCAACACCTTAGCAACCGCCTAGCAACCACTCAGGACACCCTAGCAACCACCTAGCAATGCCTTAGCAACCACTTAGGACACCCTAGCAACCGCCTAGCAACACCTTAGCAACCACCTAGCAACCACTCAGAACACCCTAGCAACCGCCTAGCAACACCTTAGCAACCACCTAGAAACCACTTAAGACACCCTAGCAACCACCTAGCAACACCTTAGCAACCGCCTAGCAACCACTTAGAACACCCTAGCAACCGCCTAGCAACACCTTAGCAACCACTTAGGACACCCTAGCAACCACCTAGCAACACCTTAGCAACCACCTAGCAACCACTTAGGACACCCTAGCAACCGCCTAGCAACACCTTAGCAACCACCTAGCCACCACTTAGGACACCCTAGCAACCGCCTAGCAACACCTTAGCAACCACCTAGCAACCACTTAGAACACCCTAGCAACCGCCTAGCAACACCTTAGCAACCACCTAGCAACCACTCAAAACACCCTAGCAACCACCTAGCAACACCTTAGCAACCACCTTGCAACCACTCAGAACACCATAGCAACCACCTAGCAACACCATAAACTTAACATTGGCACAAAATGGCTGACATTGGCACAAAATGGCTGACATCCAAAAATCCCCATAGGCTTAACATTGCCACAAAATGGCTGACATCGATGTCTAGATTACAGAGTCGTAGAAGCTTGGGGATGGGCTCGTTTTACTCAGCTTTTCAAGTCGGCATTAAGTAGTGACTTAACAAGTTTGTAAACACTCCCTAGCAACCACTTATAGCACCCTAACAACCATATAACACCATAAACTAGCTGTATTTGAGCACAGGAATATCATAGAAAGATAGGGTTTCAGCTGTCTTTTTTTTACCCCATCGATTTGCCACGCAAACCCCACTCACATTTTCTTTAGGAAATGTACAATTCTAGTTAGTGGGGTTTGCCTTAGGCAAATCCACTATTGTTATTCTCCATACTTATTATTAGTGGGGTTTGCCTTAAGGCAAATTCCACTATTGTTATTCTCCATACTTATTATTATTATTAGTGGGGTTTGCCTTTAGGCAAAGTTCACTATTGTTATTCTCCATACTTATTATTAGTGGGGTTTGCCTTAAGGCAAATTCCACTATTGTTATTCTCCATACTTATTATTAGTGGGGTTTGCCTTTAGGCAAAGTTCACTATTGTTATTCTCCATACTTATTATTCTTCTTCTTCTTCTTCTTCCGCTTCCGTACAAAATTTCGGCGCGTAACTCGCCCCGCAGTTTTTGTCCCAGACCCTTGAAAGTGGGGTCAAATCGTCCGGTTTTATCGGGAATGGTGTGCTATGACTTTTGTAAGGGGTGGGGGGTTTTTTGGCCCCGCAGGGGCCAAAAAACCCCCCCCAAAAACGCATTGACTTAACATTACGCCCAACTTTGACGCATTATAGCGCCAAGGGTGAATTTCGTAGAAATATGGGATTCACAACATCTGTAGGGGGTTGCAGCCTAAGTGGGAACATACCCCGCAAGGGCGTATAAGTTGTACCCCTGGGGTGCTAGGACGTCCCAAAGTGGTCCCATTGACTTAACATGGCCCCCATTGACTCCCATTCATTTTCTAGCACCCCGCTCCCCTCACAAAACTCCCCGCATTGCGGAGCCAACTGTGAATTTCGTAGAACCATGGAATTTACCACATCTCGAAAGGGTTGCAGCCTGAGTCAGAACATACCCCGAAAGGGGGTAAATGTTGTACCCCTGGGGGGCTAGGGGGTCCCAAATCTCCCATTGACTTAACATTGAGCCGAATTTTGACGAATCACTGCGCCGAGTGTGAATTTCATAGACATATGGGATTCACAACATCTGTAGGGGGTTGCAGCCTAAGTGGGAACATACCCCGAAAGGGGCTATAAGTTGTACCCCTGGGGTGCTAGGACGTCCCAAAGTGGTCCCCATTGACTTAACATTGCCATTGACTCCCATTCATTACATTGACTCCCATTATAAATGTCACATGTCAATCACATTACATAGCAGTGTCATATAGACTTGGGGGTGGGCTTATTTGACTCAGGCAACCAACCAGCAACTCAATATGATAATGACGCTCACAAGCCACGCCCCCAAACTGATCCCATAGACTGTCATTATAACTGGCCTACATGCATATCTTTACATAGCAGTGTTCTATTGACTTGGGGGTTGGCTCATTTGACTCAGGCAACCAATCAGCATCTCAATATGATAATGAAGCTCGCAAGCCACGCCCCCAAACCATTTAAAGACCCCTAATAACTGCCTCATTGACTTAACATGGGGTGGGACGTCCCATTGCTGATCCCATTGACTTCCATTATAAACGTCACACATCAATAACATTACATAGGAGTGTCATAGAGACATGGGGGTGGGCTCATTTGACTCAGGCAACCAATCAGCATCTCAATATGATAATGAAGCTCACAAGCCACGCCCACAAACTGATCCCATAGACTTCTATTAAAAAAGGGCTAGATGCATATCTTTGCATAGCAGTGTCCTACTGACTTGGGGGTTGGCTCATTTGACTCAGACAACCAATGAGCATCTCAATATGATAATGAAGCTCACAGGCCACGCCCCCAAACTGATCCCATAGACTGCCATTATAACTGGCCTACATGCATATCTTTGCAAAGCAGTGTCCTATTGACTTGGGGGTTGGCTCATTTGACTCAGACAACCAATGAGCATCTCAATATGATAATGAAGCTCACAGGCCACGCCCCCAAACTGATCCCATAGACTGCCATTATAATAGGCTTTGATGCATATCTTTGCATAGCAGTGTCCTATTGACTTGGGGGTTGGCTCATTTGACTCAGACAACCAATGAGCATCTCATTATGATAATGTAGCTGTTAGGCCACGCCCCCAAACTGATCCCATAGACTGCCATTATAACTGGCCTACATGCATATCTTTGCATAGCCGTGTCCTATTGACTTGGGGGTTGGCTCATTTGACTTAGGCAACCAACCACACCCAACTTCACTCTGTAACCACGCCCATGGCAACAAAACAGAGTACCCTAGCAACCATTTATCAACAGCTGTATCTCAGCATCAGAACATCGTAGAGACATGGGGATTGGCTCGTTTGGCTCATGCTAGCAAACGGAACTTCCTATATGCTACACATGCTAGCAGTGACTAGCTACATGCTAATATTGACTAGCCAAGTGCTGTAACTTGCTAGAAATGCTTACTAGGTACAAACAAATGACCAAGCATGTATGTGAGGCTTGCCTAGTAACAACCTAGGGTACCCTAGCAACTGCCTAGCAACCACCCAAATTACCCTAGCAACCGCCTAGCAACCGCCTAGTAATGCCTCAGTAAGTGCCTAGCGACCACTCTGGCAACACCCTAGCAACACCCTAGCAACGCCTTAGCAACCACTCAGATTACCCTAGCAACCACCTAGCAACACCTTAGCAACCACCTAGCAACCACTTAGGACACCCTAGCAACACCTTAGCAACCACCTAGCAACCACTTAGGACACCCTAGCAACCGGCTAGCAACACCTTAGCAACCGCCTAGCAACCACTCAGGACACCCTAGCAACCACCTAGCAATGCCTTAGCAACCACTTAGGACACCCTAGCAACCGCCTAGCAACACCTTAGCAACCACCTAGCAACCACTCAGAACACCCTAGCAACCGCCTAGCAACACCTTAGCAACCACCTTGAAACCACTCAGGACACCCTAGCAACCACCTAGCAACACCTTAGCAACCGCCTAGCAACCACTTAGAACACCCTAGCAACTGCCTAGCAACACCTTAGCAACCACTTAGGACACCCTAGCAACCACCTAGCAACACCTTAGCAACCACCTAGCAACCACTTAGGACACCCTAGCAACCGCCTAGCAACACCTTAGCAACCACCTAGCAACCACTTAGGACACCCTAGCAACCGCCTAGCAACACCTTAGCAACCACCTAGCAACCACTTAGGACACCCTAGCAACCGCCTAGCAACACCTTAGCAACCACCTAGCAACCACTTAGAACACCCTAGCAACCGCCTAGCAACACCTTAGCAACCACCTAGCAACCACTCAAAACACCCTAGCAACCACCTAGCAACACCTTAGCAACCACCTTGCAACCACTCAGAACACCATAGCAACCACCTAGCAACACCATAAACTTAACATTGGCACAAAATGGCTGACATTGGCACAAAATGGCTGACATCCAAAAATCCCCATAGGCTTAACATTGCCACAAAATGGCTGACATCGATGTCTAGATTACAGAGCCGTAGAAGCTTGGGGATGGGCTCGTTTTACTCAGCTTTTCAAGTCGGCATTAAGTAGTGACTTAATAAGTTTGTAAACACTCCCTAGCAACCACTTATAGCACCCTAACAACCATATAACACCATAAACTAGCTGTATTTGAGCACAGGAATATCATAGAAAGATAGGGTTTCAGCTGTCTTTTTTTTTACCCCATCGATTTGCCACGCAAACCCCACTCACATTTTCTTTAGGAAATGTACAATTCTAGTGTTACTATTACTACCCACTTTTTAAAAACTTCGGCGCTTAACTCCTCCCGCATTATTTGCCCTAGACTGATGAGTGAGGTGTCAAATCGTCCGGCATGTTGAGGAAAGGTGTGCTACGATCTTTCAAAGAGGTTGGGGGTACACTGCCCCCATGAGGGGCAAGAAAGTAACCCCCAAAATCCCCATAGACTTAACATGGGGACAAAATGGCTGACATCCATATCTAGGTTAGAGAGTCGTAGAAGCTTGGGGGTGGGCTCGTTTTACTCGGCCTGTCAAGTCGGTATTAAGTAGTGATATACCAAATTTGTAGACTCTCCCTAGCAACCACTTTTAGGTCCCCAACAACCATTTTACAGCATAAACAAGCCATATTTCAGCACGGGAACATCATAGAAAGACAGGGTTTGGCCTCTTTTGATGCAGGCTGATAAAATTGCTTTTGTTTTCACTCATTAAAACGGCGTTGCCACAGCCTAGCAACCATTTAGAATACCCTAGCAACTGCATAAACACATGAATTTAGCCATTTCTTAGCACTCCATTGCTTTTGCCCAGTTCAGTGATTCATTTTACCCCATCGATTTGCCACGCAAACCCCACTCACATTTTCTTTAGGAAATGTACAATTCTAGTTAGTGGGGTTTGCCTTTAGGCAAAGTTCACTATTGTTATTCACAATACTTATTATTATTATTATTCTTCTTCCGTGCGCTTTTTCGGCGCGTAACTCGCCCCGCAGTTTTCGCCCAGACCCTTGAAAGTGGGGTCAAATCGTGCGGTCTTATCGGGAATGGTGTGCTATGACTTTTATAAGGGGTGGGGGGTTTTTTGGCCCCGCAGGGGCCAAAAAACCCCCCCAAAATCCCATTGACTTAACATTACGCCCAACTTTGACGCATCATAGCGCCAAGTGTGAATTTCGTAGAAATATGGGATTCACAACATCTGTAGGGGGTTGCAGCCTGAGTGAGAACATACCCCGCAAGGGGGTATAAGTTGTACCCCTGGGGTGCTAGGACGTCCCAAAGTGGTCCCATTGACGTAACATGGCCCCCATTGACTCCCATTCATTTTCTAGCAGCCCCCGCTCCCCTCACAAAACTCCCCGCATTGCGGAGCCAACTGGGAATTTCGTAGAGACATGGGATTACCACATCTCGAAAGGGTTGCAGCCTGAGTCAGAACATACCCCAAAAGGGGGTAAATGTTGTACCCCTGGGGGGCTAGGGGGTCCCAAATCTCCCATTGACTTAACATGGAGCCGAATTTTGACACATCACTGCGCCGAGTGTGAATTTCATAGAAATATGGGATTCACCACATTTGTAGGGGGTTGCAGCCTAAGTGGGAACATACCCCGAAAGAGGGTATAAGTTGTACCCCTGGGGTGCTAGGACGTCCCAAAGTGGTCCCCATTGACTTAACATTGCCATTGACTCCCATTCATTACATTGACTCCCATTATAAGTGTCACATATCAATCACATTACATAGCAGTGTCATACAGACTTGGGGGTGGGCTTATTTGACTCAGGCAACCAACCAGCATCTCAATATGATAATGAAGCTCTCAATCCACGCCCCCTCAAACCATTTAAAGACCCTTAATAACTGCCTCATTGACTTAACATGGGGTGGGACGTCCCATTGCTGATCCCATTGACTTCCATTATAAATGTCACACATCAATAACATTACATAGGAGTGTCATAGAGACATGGGGGTGGGCTCATTTGACTCAGGCAACCAATCAGCATCTCAATATGATAATGACGCTCACAAGCCACGCCCACAAACTGATCCCATAGACTGCCATTATAACTGGCCTACATGCATATCTTTGCATAGCAGTGTCGTATTGACTTGGGGGTTGGCTCATTTGACTCAGACAACCAATGAGCATCTCAATATGATAATGACGCTCACAAGCCACGCCCCCAAACTGATTTCATAGACTTCCATTATAATAGGCTTTGATGCATATCTTTGCATAGCAGTGTCCTATTGACTTGGGGGTTGGCTCATTTGACTCATGCAACCAATCAGGGTCTCAATATGATAATGAAGCTCACAAGCCACGCCCCCAAACTGGTCCCATAGACTGCCATTATAACTGGCCTACATGCATATCTTTGCATAGCAGTGTCCTATAGACTTGGGGGTTGGCTCATTTGACTAAGACAACCAATGAGCATCTCAATATGCTAATGAAGCTCATAAGCCACGCCCCCAAATCGATTTCATAGACTGCCATTATAATAGGCTTTCATGCATATCTTTGCATAGGAGTGTCATACAGACATGGGGGTTGGCTCGTATAACTCAGACAACCAATGAGCATCTCAATATGATAATGAAGCTCACAAGCCACGCCCCCAAACTGATCCCATAGACTGCCATTATAACTGGCTTACAAGCATATCTTTGCATAGCAGTGTCCTATTGACTTGGGGGTTGGCTCATTTGACTTAGGCAACCAACCACACCCAACTTCACTCTGTAACCACGCCCATAGCAACAAAACAGAGTACCCTAGCAACCATTTATCAACAGCTATATCTCAGCATCAGAACATCGTAGAGACATGGGGATTGGTTCGTTTGGCTCATGCTAGCAAACGGAACTTCCTGTATGCTACACATGCTAGCACTGACTAGCTACATGCTAATATTGACTAGCCAAGTGCTGTAACTTGCTAGAAATGCTTACTAAGTATAAACAAATGACCAAGCATGTATGTGAGGCTTGCCTAGTAACAACCTAGGGTACCCTAGCAACTGCCCTACCAACCACCCAAATTACCCTAGCAACCGCCTAGCAACCACCTAGCAACCGCCTAGCAACGGCCTAGTAATGCCTCAGTAAGTGCCTAGCAACCACTCAGGACACCCTAGCAACAGCCTAGCAACGCCTTAGCAACCACTCAGAATACCCTAGCAACCACCTAGCAACACCTTAGCAACCACCTAGCAACCACTCAGAACACCCTAGCAACCGCCTAGCAACACCTTAGCAACCACCTAGCAACCATTCAGGACACCCTAGCAACCGCCTAGCAACACCTTAGCAACCACCTAGCAACCACTCGGGACACCCTAGCAACCACCTAGCAACACCTTAGCAACCACCTAGCAACCACTTAGGACACCCTAGCAACCGCCTAGCAACACCTTAGCAACCACCTAGCAACCACTCAGAACACCCTAGCAACCGCCTAGCAACACCTTAGCAACCACCTAGCAACCACTCAGGACTCCTTAGCAACCACCTAGCAACACCTTAGCAACCACTTAGGACACCCTAGCAACCGCCTAGCAATGCCTTAGCAACCACTTAGCAACCACTTAGGACACCCTAGCAACCGCCTAGCAACACCTTAGCAACCACTCACACCCTAGCAACCACTTAGCAACACCTTAGCAACCACCTAGCAACCACTTAGGACACCCTAGCAACCGCCTAGCAACGCCTTAGCAACCACCTAGCAACCACTCAGAACACCCTATCACCGCCCTAAACTGCCTAGTAACCACTCAGAACACCCTAGCAACCGATTAAAATGCATTGTACCCCATCGATTTGCCACGCAAACCCCATTCACATTTTCTTTAGGAAATGTACAATTCTAGTTTATAATTATTCTTCTTCCACACAAATTTCGGCGCGTAACTTGTCCCGCAGTTTTCGCTCCAGACCCTTGAAAGTGGGGTCAAATCGTCCGGATTTATCGGGAATGGTGTGCTATGACTTTTATAAGGGGTGGGGGGTTTTTTGGCCCCGCAGGGGCCAAAAAACCCCCCAAAAATCCTATTGACGGAACATGGGGACGACGTTTGACGCAGTATTGCGCCAAGTGTGAATTTCGTAGAAATTTGGGATTCACAACAGCTGGAGACATTACCAGCCTGAGTAAGACCATACCCCAAAAGGGGGTAAATGTTGCACCCCTGGGGCTCTAGGACGTCCCAAAGTTTCGTATTGACTTAACATTGAGCCATTGACTCCCATTCATTTTCTAGACCACCGCTCCCCCCTACATATACCCCGCATTGCGAAACCAACAGTGAATTTCGTAGAGACATGGGATTTACCACATCTCGAAAGGGTTGCAGCCTGAGTCAGAACATACCCCGAAAGGGGGTATAAGTTGTACCCCTGGGGGGCTAGGGGGTCCCAAATCTCCCATTGACTTAACATGGAGCCGAATTTTGACAAATCACTGCGCCAAGTGTGAATTTCATAGAAATATGGGATTCACAACATCTGTAGGGGGTTGCAGCCTAAGAGGGAACATACCCCGAAAGGGGGTATAAGTTGTACCCCTGGGGTGCTAGGACGTCCCAAAGTTGTCCCATTGACTTAACATTGCCATTGACTCCCATTCATTACATTGACTCCCATTATAAATGTCACATGTCAATCACATTACATAGCAGTGTCATACAGACTTGGGGGTGGGCTTATTTGACTCAGGCAACCAACCAGCATCTCAATATGATAATGAAGCTCTCAAGCCACGCCCCCCCAAACCATTTAAAGACCCTTAATAACTGCCTCATTGACTTAACATGGGGTGGGACGTCCCATTGCTGATCTCATTGACTTCCATTATAAATGTCCCACATCAATAACATTACATAGGAGTGTCATAGAGACATGGGGGTGGGCTCATTTGACTCAGGCAACCAATCAGCATCTCAATATGATAATGAAGCTCACAAGCCACGCCCACAAACTGATCCCATAGACTGCCATTATAACTGGCCTTCATGCATATCTTTGCACAGCAGTGTCCTATTGACTTGGGGGTTGGCTCATTTGACTCGGGCAACCAATGAGCATCTCAATATGCTAATGAAGCTCACAAGCCACGCCCCCAAACTGATTCCATAGACTGCCATTATAACTGGCCTACATGCATATCTTTGCATAGCAGTGTCCTATTGACTTGGGGGTTGGCTCATTTGACTTCGACTACCAATGAGCATCTCAATATGATAATGAAGCTCACAAAGCCACGCCCCCAAACTGATCCCATAGACTGCCATTATAACTGGCCTACATGCATATCTTTGCATAGCAGTGTCCTATTGACTTGGGGGTTGGCTCATTTGACTTAGGCAACCAACCACACCCAACTTCACTCTGTAACCACGCCCATAGCAACAAAACAGAGTACCCTAGCAACCATTTATCAACAGCTATATCTCAGCATCAGAACATCGTAGAGACATGGGGATTGGCTCGTTTGGCTCATGCTAGCAAACGGAACTTCCTGTATGCTACACATGCTAGCAGTGACTAGCTACATGCTAATATTGACTAGCCAAGTGCTGTAACTTGCTAGAAATGCTTACTAAGTATAAACAAATGACCAAGCATGTATGTGAGGCTTGCCTAGTAACAACCTAGGGTACCCTAGCAACTGCCTAGCAACCACCCAAATTACCCTAGCAACCGCCTAGCAACCACCTAGCAACCGCCTAGCAACGGCCTAGTAATGCCTCAGTAAGTGCCTAGCGACCACTCAGGACACCCTAGCAACACCCTAGCAACGCCTTAGCAACCACTCAGAATACCCTAGCAACCGCCTAGCAACACCTTAGCAACCACCTAGCAACCACTTAGGACACCCTAGCAACACCTTAGCAACCACCTAACAACCACTTAGGACACCCTAGCAACCGCCTAGCAACACCTTAGCAACCACTCAGGACACCCTAGCAACCACCTAGCAACGCCTTAGCAACCACCTAGCAACCACTTAGGACACCCTAGCAACCGCCTAGCAACACCTTAGCAACCGCCTAGCAACCACTCAGAACACCCTAGCAACCGCCTAGCAACACCTTAGCAACCACCTAGCAACCACTCAGGACACCCTAGCAACCACCTAGCAACACCTTAGCAACCACCTAGCAACCACTTAGAACACCCTAGCAACCGCCTAGCAACACCTTAGCAACCACCTAGCAACCACTTAGGACACCCTAGCAACCACCTAGCAACACCTTAGCAACCACCTAGCAACCACTTAGAACACCCTAGCAACCGCCTAGCACCACCTTAGCAACCACTTAGGACACCCTAGCAACCACCTAGCAACACCTTAGCAACCACCTAGCAACCACTCAGAACACCCTAGCAACCGCCTAGCAACACCTTAGTAACCACCTAGCAACCACTCAGGACACCCTAGCAACCGCCTAACAACACCTTAGCAACCACCTGGCAACCACTTAGGACACCCTAGCAACACCTTAGCATCCACCTAGCAACCACTCAGAACACCATAGCAACCACCTAGCAACACCATAAATTTAAAATTGGCACAAAATGGCTGACATTGGCACAAAATGGCTGACATCCAAAAATCCCCATAGACTTAACATTGCCACAAAATGGCTGACATCGATATCTAGATTACAGAGTCGTAGAAGCTTGGGGTGGGCTCGTTTTACTCGGCCTGTCAAGTCGGTATTAAGTAGTGATATACCAAATTTGTAGACACTCCCTAGCAACCACTTTTAGGCCCCTAACAACACATTAACAACATAAACAAGCCATATTTCAGCACAGGAAATCATAGAAAGACAGGGTTTGGCTCTATTGATGCAGGCGGATAAAAATTGCTTTTGTTTTCACTCATTAAACGGCGTTGCCACAGCCTAGCAAACATTTAGAATACCCTAGCAACTGCATAAACACATGAATTTAGCCATTCTTGAGGCACTCCATTGCTTTGCCCAGTTCAGTGATTCATTTTACCCCATCGATTTGCCACGCAAACCCCACTCACATTTTCTTTAGGAAATGTACAATTCTAGTTATCAAGTACTGTTCAGGTCCTAATTAATTGCTTCAGGTGTGCTTGATCAGAATAGGAGCTGAACTCTGCAGGAAGGTAGATATCCAGGAACAGGATTGAGAACCCCTGCTATAGTGTTTTTAACCATACTGACACCTCCAGTAGAGATAGAGATGTTGCACAATCAGTTAAAATGTTGCTAGAATTGTTTTATGTATGGGCGATATTTATTGCATCACTAAAAATAATTGAATTGATATCCATGTGTTGTGCGATAAGTCGATATATTGATTATTGTGACAGGCCTAGTCACCAGAACTCATTCATTCATTCATTTTCTTTTTGGCTTAGTCCCTTTATTAATCTGGGGTCACCACAGCGGAATGAACCACCAACTTATCCAGCTCGTTTTTACGCAGCGGATGCCCTTCCAGCCACAACCCATCTCTGGGAAGGTCACCAGAACTATTTATTTAAAAAAAATCTAAGAAACAAAAAGTGACAGAAATGCTCTTGCTACACAGTTAGAAGTCATATAATCATGTCTTTTGACGTTTTCACAAACATAGGAAGTTATGGACCTTTTTTTCCGTCGTAATTAATAACAAATTGCCGTCCATAAACGTAGCTCATATTAAACCCACCTTACCCCTTTAAGAAGAACTTCCACAAATTGTTTTCATATGTGTAACACTGACAGCTTTGGTTTTAATGAATGTCTTGCAGGTTAGTCCTGTGTGTACCTATGTGTGTGCTTGTATGTGCGGAAATGAGGCAAAAGTGCTAATGAAAGCACAGGGGTCATCAGCAGTGGGCTTTAAGATAATTACCAGCATTCACAAAGGGGAATAGCTATGTGTGTGTGTGTTTTGGCTGTAAGGGTTTGCGTCATTCCTCTGTAAATCTAAATCTCTCATTCCTTCCTGAGGATTCCTTCTCTCTTTCTCTCAGGATGCGCGCTTCATCCTTTTCATCATTTATCTAGTCTTCTCTCCATCCGCTTTTTCTTCTCATCCACTTCTACGCCCCCCCATTCTTTCTTCCATCTTCAGATCCCTTCATCATTCCCCCATTGTTCTTCCTGACTGGCCATCTGTCTCTCTCCATCTCTGCTCGTCATTCCGTCTCGCTCTCCCTGTGTTGGTTTCAGGCCTACTGTAATCTACAGTATGGGTTTTCTTCATCTTTTTTTAGAAGTGGTGAATATGAAGGTGAGGGATGACATGAGTGGCAGGATGGATAGATGGAGGGATGTGGAGAGATGAGTGCTGATATTCCTCTGTTTTGTGTGTGGCGGCTTCTTGATTGAGTATTGTGTGATGATGAAATATTGATAATGGTGGACAGTCTTGTCTCAGAGATATTTAGATTAAAAATACTATTGAGGGCAATGTGTGGAATTGCTTCACTGTTAACCCTGCTGAAAAAACCAGCATATGCTGGTAAGGTATGTTTTAATGCTGGTATGCTGGTCTTGCTGGTTTCAATGCTGGTCTTGCTGGTATCAATGCTGGTTTTGCTGGTCTCTATGCTGGTTTTGCTGGTTTTAATGCTGGTCTTACTGGTTTTAATGCTGGTCTTGCTGGTCTCAATACTGGTCAATACCAGCACTCAGGCCCAGCAAGACCAGCATTGAGACCAGCACTGAAACCAGCAAGACCAGCATCGAGACCAGCAAAACCAGCATTGAAACCAGCAAGACCAGCATTGAAACCAGCAAGACCAGCATTGAAACCAGCAAGACCAGCATTGAAACCATCAAGACCAGCATACCAGCATCAAAACATACCTTACCAGCATATGCTGGTTTTTTCAGCAGGGAACAGACAGCAAACTCTTTAAACCGATCTGGAAAAATTGGCCTACTAAAGGGTGTTTTATGTTTGCTGTGTGTGGTTTTGGTAGCACATATAGACTGAATTATAATATGGTTTCACATGATGGCTGATTTATACTTATGCGTCAAGCGCACGCTATGGTTCAGTACAGTCTTCCCGTGGTCGCATAGCCCTTGCAGTGGCTGACACTGATACGCATCTTTCAAAAATGTTATACGTCGCAACTAGGGATGCAGCGATTTATAGATTTTGGTTGTATGATTATAGTCTGAGGAATAATCATGGTTTCACGGTTTTCACGATTATTATGCAGTTAATTAATTTCAAAATGCTACAAGTTGTAGTTCAGAAAATCACATGAAAACTCCTGATGTTTTAAAGTGTTATTTATTGCTGCTCAGTAACCAAATAATACTACAATAATACAATAATAATACAATAATGTGACAATAATACATAATAGTACAAAATAATAATAATAAAAACAAACAATTCTCCATTTCTCTTTGGACTTAACAGGACATCTCCACTATTGGACAAGCTCAAACTTTAAGATTTTTAATCACAAATAACTGACCAATTGTCATTTTCTTAAAAAAAAAGTTATACATTTTTGAAAATTTGGAAGAAATGTTAACAGATCAGTGTACAGTATGTTCACATTGATCTTATCTGTGAACTTTCAAAGCTTCTGAAAATCCTCCCTTCTTCACAGAATGATTCTTTTCTTGCTTTGTGTGGTCTCAGCTTTGTTTGCATTTGTATGTGTTCAGAACTGAGAGATGGGTTACATTTTGCTGACCAAGTAAGTTAGCAGTGGAGCTGCTGTGTGTGATGTTTTATTAATCTGCTCTGGAAAGAGAGAGGATGAGGACAACTTTCAACCCGTGGCTTTTTCCTCATTTTTCACATTGTCATTTTTCACTCAGGCATTCTGTTGGTTCAGAAAGGCCAGTGTGGTCAGATGAGCTTCTGTAGAGGAGGAAGTGCCTGGAGTTTAAGCAACTTTCAGAGTTGTTTCATGAAATTACAGCAATTGCTTTACTGATTTGCATTAAAGTGCTTACTATGGGCTAAGCTGAAAAGTGTGGATTGTCATATCGTTAAAGCACATATAATAATTTCCACACAGATATATTTTTGTGCTGGATGAGCTGTTTTCTAAACTCTGCAGTCTTTATGGACTTAAACCAGCAATTTAAACAGCCTTGTGTGTGTGTGTGTGTGTGTGTGTGTGTGTGTGTGTGTGTGTGTGTGTGTGTGTGTGTGTGTGTGTGTGTGTGTGTGTGTGTGTGTGTGTGTGTGTGTGTGTGTGTATATTTGTGTATGCGTGTAAACTATTTACCTTACTGTTTTTTAATAACTTTTGTAACACCTCAAGTGATTATGGAAATGAATATGACATATGTATGAAATTCCATCATTATGAGGTTTACCTATGAGGTTCTCAAGCTGAATGCGTACCCTGGCTCTAGGGGTCAAACAACAAAAAGTAAGGTCAAGAATCTTGGTGTTATTCTGGAGTCAGATATGAGTTTCAGTAGTCATGTCAAAGCATTAACTAAATCAGCATACTATCATATCAATAACATTGCAAGAATTAGATGCTTTGTTTCCAGTGAGGACTTAGAGAAACTTGTTCATGCTTTTATCAGCAGCAGGGTGGATTACTGTAATGGACTCCTCACTGGCCTTTCCAAAAAGACAGCCAGACAGTTGCAGCTGATCCAGAACGCTGCTGCCAGGATTCTGACCAAAACCAGAAAATCAGAGCCCAGAGCCCAGAGCCTGTCCTCAGTGCGAGTAGCACCTCATCAGTGTCCTCAGGACTCTGGCTCCCAGTTACATTCAGAATAGAGTTTAAAGCATTATTACTTGTCTTTAAATCACTAAATGGCATAGGACCTCAATACATTGCAGATATTCTCACTGAACACAAACCTAATAGATCTTTAGGATCATATAAACTAGAAATTCCAAGGGTTCAGTCAAAGCAGGGTAAATCTGCCTTCAGCTGTTACGCCCACTACTGCTGGAATCAGCTTCCAGAAATAATCAGATGTGCTCCAACATTAGGCACACTCAAATCAAGACTGAAAACACATCTGTTTAGCTGCGCCTTTACTAAATGAGCACTGTGCTACGTCCGACAGATCGCACTATTATGTCTTTCTTTTTTTTTTTTCATTCTTTTATAATCTGTTTTAACAGATTTTAATCTGTTTTTAATCATTTTTATTCTTTGTATTTTTAATTTTCTTATACTTGTTCATTTTATTTATGTAAAGCACTTTGAATTACCATTTGTATGAATGTGCTATATACTGTAAATAAACTTGCCCTGCCATTATTCTGTTTGATAAATATATTGCGTAAAAAAAGAAACCTTTAGTTTAAAAAAATGTTTAAAACAATAGGTGAATTATTAGTTATTAAGTGTTTAAAACTAATTATGATAAGGTTATGTGAGTAACTTTGTAGCATTATGAGCTAATAAAGTTGTTTTATTAAAATTAATGTAGTGCTTAAGTGGGTTACAATAGCTGCTTTTTATGACAGTTTTATTATTATATTTAATAAAAAATATTTATTCTTGACTTTTTTACAATAAGACAGTAGACTGCACCAACATATGATTAAATTTATGAAAAAAATGTCATTTATTTGGGATGATTAAATAATATTAATAAAATAATTGGGTATTGTAATTAGTGCTGGACAAAGTTAATAAAGGTTTGTTTTGACATTTTAAGTGTGTACTTTAGGGGTGTGAACCTTTACTGGTCTCACGGTTCGGTTACGATTACTATTATCATGCCATCAAGTCGGTTCAGTTTGATATCATGTTCATTGATGATGCTTTCTTTACACATTATATTTTTACAGCGGCTTGTGGTGCTGTATCTCTCTCAATGTCAGTAAAAGACTGTCCCGCAAACTCACAAGCAGTGAATTGTCCAATTATCTGCTTTTTAGGTAGTTGTAGCATTTTAATTACTCTCCCTAGCCTCCCTCGTCATAGTATTCTACCGCAACATAGCGCATATGAGATAAATGACGTCAGTACGTAATAACTGGTTATGACCTATTAATGAACCGATAGCGAATTGTCCGCGTCTGCATCATGGTGCATCGAAGATACAATACATTTTGACACCCTAGTGTATTGTGTAATTTACTATGTATAAATACACACGAGTGCATTTTTGAAAAAAGTTTCTTTATATTAGATGTAAAATATATATGATATAATTATATATAAATGTAAATATATAACAGAATTGTTTTGTAATGTTATTTTGTATGTTTGTGTATCACATATGCATAATAAATATTAATACACACACTAGGGCTGGGCCAATAAAACGGTATCTGTATTTATTGACTGAACGCTCTTGTCAATAATGATAAATGATAAAAAAAAAAAGTTTGTTATGAACCGCAATAGTTTTATTAAAATGTGGCTGCTGAACGCGCGCTTTGAAGAAATTCCAATAAGCTTAGGGCGTACTCACACTATGCTATCCGAACCATGCCCAGGCCCGTTTCCCGGATTGTTTGAGAAGTGAGTGCTCTGAATGGGCTCAGACACAGTTCACTTGGCCGGCCCTGGCCGGTTGGAGGAGGTGGGCCTGAGCGCGGTTCACTTGGGCTTTGGCGCGGAATGCTTGTGTGTGAGTGCAAAACGCGCCCGAGCCCGAAACTGAAAGCGAGACATGACTTTTAAGGGACTGTTTCATATGTGCTTATTAATCATTCGTACTGTCCAATGAACGCAAACTGTCGTAGTTTATTAAAGACGCAAACCCCTCAATGCATAACAGCTGCACCTTCAGCAAACCTCCTAATTACTGCAGCACAAGGGAGTTTATGATTGTTTATGAGCGTCAAAAGTGGCTGATCTGTTCGGCGAAATATTTGACAGCGTGTCACCGGCGCATATCAAACGACTTAAACGATATAACTAAAGAAATCTCCACTGTGCTGAGCGAAAGCGCTTACTAAACAGCGCATCATCGATGACGTAAGCGTGCCCAGGCCCGAATGTAATGTGAGTGCGGGGCCGTCGGGGGAGACGGGAGGGGGACAAGCGTGCTTTGGCCCGGTTCAAGGCAACTGTACATAGTGCGAGTACACCCTTAGGGTTCTTTCCAACGAGGCGCACGGCTTACATGTGACGCAAGCGGCGCACGTGACGCGCTCACATTTATTTTGCATTATCTTTGCCCAGCACTAATTATAATATTCTTACGCAGAATTTAGAATATTCTTAAACAGACTTGTATTACAGAGTCTCCCTTTTTTAGCTGGCCACATACACACGACAAACAAAGCAAAACCTGTCAACTAACAGTTGTTGGAACAAACAAGTTATTATTCATGAGTACCATTTCATAATGTATTGCTGTATTGTTTCTTTAATGTGGAATAGTGAGCCTGACTGGCTTGAGGTGAGAAGTTACAGCAGTCATTCAAAACAACCAAAAATATCAGCGACATGAAGCGATCCAATGCAGAGAAGTGTGCCAAAATGCCTTCAAGTTGCTTTGCTGAAATGACGGAGTATAGCGTTCAGGAAGTCATGACTGCTAAATGAAGTTCTACCCAATACTTCCAGACTGTCACCACTGTATAAATGTAGATGTGTTTTTACAGGAAAGATGATTTCTCGCTGATTTAATTAGATGCTCCTAATTCCTCTCTTTTTTTTCCCACATTCCCTTCAGCACCCTTCCCCCTATTTTTTTTCCTGCTCCCTTCTTTTGCCTTTGTGAAACGCTTATCTAGAAACAGAGCTTTTGTAGGCTCTATACGATACATTTGTATAAAGGTGCTTTGAAATGCAGCTCACCGATTTGGTTCCATTGTGACTTTCTCTCTTCTCTCCTTAACATTATCCACACACACACGTGCACGCGCACACACGCCCACACACACACACACACACACACACACACAAACCGTGTCCAGCACTGTTAACTATGTGCCTAGGGATCAGTGTGTTCCTGTCATGCTCTAATGGAGTTCACCTGAAATCAACACAGCCAGATCTCCTATTGAAAATGCCATTTTCTTACCATATCTCAGATTTTTCTAGAT